>CAMOHE010046480.1:0-23311 GCA_946598075.1 Artocarpus hirsutus | reverse complement strand
TTTTTTTTTTTTTTTTTTTTTTCTGTAACGGTTTATTATAGAGTTATAGTGAGTTTTGATGATTTTTTGGATAGAACCTGATAGATTTTGTTCTGGATTCTGGCTAGTTTTTTATTGAAACTTGATGGGTTTCATGATAAAATCTGGTAGGTTCAAAAAAAATATGTTGGAATCTGATAAATTCTAACCAGTAACTTGGTAAGTTCCAATCCAACATCCGCACCGGCGACCAAGGTGGTTGGTCCTTTTTTGTTTAAAAAAAATGTTGGAATCTAGAAGGTTTCAAGTTAAAACCTGACAAGTTTCAACTTGAAACGTTGAAACTTGTCAAATTCCAATCTGGCATTTTTCTCCGACGACTAGAGGCAGGTTCCATGATGGAACGTAGTGGGTTCCAAGACTGAACCTAACGGGTTTCTCGACAGAACCTACAGGTTTTGAGATGAAACATGGCAGGTTTCATTTATAGAGAAAATGTAACTTGGTCTTTTAATAAATAGCCAATTTTTAACAAAGGGAAAATTTAATAAGTGGTTTATTAGAAGATATTTTTAATAAAATAGTGCATTTGGAGGGCACTTTTGTTTGTTTCTCAAAGAAATAAGAAATAAAAAATTTCAAACAGAACTAAAACACAAAAGGCCTAATCAAGATAAACAAACCCCAAAATGAAAGCAGACAAAATCAAATTAAGCAATCTATGAGAAAATCTTAAATACTTTCATTTCAAAACCCTTCTCCTTACGAGATCTAAGATTTTAAAACGAATTAATTTTGTCCTCCAAATTATTGTTTTTTTTTTTTTTTCGAAAGAACAAAACCTGGCAAATTTTTCTATGATCCTCATGAAACCACAGTTTTTCCCAAAAATTTTATTTTCTCATAAAATCACTTCATGTCTCTAGCAACTGCTAAAAATTAAATTGCATAAAGATGTGGTTGAGCATTAACCATTACATTCCAAACAATGAAAGCAGAAAGATTTCACATCTTAACAAAATATACCACGAATATAACCATGTAACAACTTAAAAATATGTTTGATTTCATTCAAAACGTACGGGCAGCTTGTTTCTTTTTATTTGACAAGATCTTTCTTTATAGCAGCGTCCTTAATAAGCTTGAGAGATTCAACAATATCGTCCAGTAATTGATGAGGATCAGGAATAGTATTTTCATCCACTGCGAGACTTACAGTCATCTTATCCTTGTAACTTTGAAGTGACACCAATAATTCCTGCAACGTTGGGAAAAGGGGAAAAAAAAAGGTTAGCTGGGCCTGGTGGATTCTACTATTTCTGTATCATCCTATTTTGCTAGTTTTTTTCCTACTTCTACACTATTTAATTATTTTTTCGCAAAGTTTATGATAGGGCATATATTTTGTTTTATTGATATGTATTATTATTTTAATTGTTTGATTAACTTTTCAACAATCAAATTAATCAATATGGAAACAGTTTATTCCGTGCACTAAAAATATTTAATTTAGACGCTCGTAAATCAAACAGTTGAAAAGCTATAATTTCTAATATTTAAAATAACAATACCTATAATAAATGTTCTTTCTTTCTCTTTTTTATAAGAAGTTAAGCATTCACCTTATTTAAGTTCGTGCATGGTATAATATTTGACGTGTCATTCTCTAAAATACAAGAATCAGAGATTTGAATGCTTACACTTGCTTGGCCATATGTAGATCCAGCGAGGAAAGCCATCGGATAGCCGTAGAAACCAATTTCCTCAAGTGGTCCAACTACATTGGAGAAGGCCAATGTCGTGCCGGTAAAAAGTCTTTGAAAGAAAGAACTTGCTGACTGAAAACAAGTGAGAGCAAATTGTAGTGACAATGAATGCTATGTATAGCCAGAAGAAAGGCTCAAGATTATATTTTTAAGATATGCATCTTGAAAACAGCCGTACGTTTTTACCCTTTTGTTTGATACGGTGCGGGGCCTATAACTCCAGAGTTTGTTTCATGGGTTTGAAATATTATGATTTGAACATTTTTAGTCTAAAGTTAGAAATTCGAAAAGTGTTATTTGAAAAATGGTTCAAAATCTTGAAAACAAAAGGAGGTAATTTGAAATTTAGATAGAATTTTGAGTTCAAACTATCACATCATGGTAATAATTGGGTTTGAGTTTTTAGTTGTCAAACGTTAGTTTAAGAGAGATTTCGGGTTCGAACCTTGTGAACCCTCCAACCATACTGGCTTTTAGAAGAAAAAAAAAATACAAGCATTTAAATTTTGATAGATACATAATATACACTCACACACCCAACTATTTGAACTAGTCTCAAATAGATGTACGTTTTTACGTCGTTAATTAGTATATAGTTTATTGCCTTACATCTTCTTGGTGTATTAGTTAGTTAAGTTAATTTATGTATTAAAAAAGAAAAAGCGTTCATACCTTGATGCCAAAAAATTTGAAAACAAATCCGGCGATGAAGAAACTGCAAAGTGCTTCAAAAGAATGCTTCTTTCGATCAATGCTAGCTCTAGCTTCGCGAACATAGTCTAAAGGGTCATCCCTTAAACCAATGGTGAAGGGAAGGAGAACATAACCAAACCCATTCCCCCATTTTGCCTTTGTATTTTTCTCCATCATATCAGCTAATGCCTGTAAATTACATATTTAACTTGTATAAATAATTAATTATATACAACACATGTTACACACATTTAAAAATATACATACACAAAATAAAAATTAAAACTACAAAAAAAGTTAATACAAATCTGACAATTCAAAATATAACCTTTCAGGCAGATATTTTTCGTGTTCTATTGTAAAAATCTCGTTTATATATATATATATACACACACATATATTACCTGAAGTCCCGGTGATGGTCTTATGTTGATGAACAAAATTGATCTAAGACGAATGTTTTTAGGAAGATTATTTTTCTTCTCCGTCCCTCCCTCGTCCTTGTTATTCTCAAGGCCTATACGTTCAACGAGAAATCAACATTAATGTGCATGACTAATGTCAAAGAGACTATACTGGGAAAAAATAAAATACATTGGAGTTGTAATTAAACTCACCATATCTTCTATTGAGATATATAGATAAACCAGCTTGCGTGACTCCAAATGCAACATCATTTATTGTCTGTTAAAGACAAAGCAATAATTACATTGATAAAGAGGCGATATATACATAATTATTATACAGAAGACTGATATGATTATAATATTAATTATATATCGTAATTCTCTTGCATCTAATTAATTCAACTTCTGAGATAGGGAAGCCTTTGAGGAAGCTTATTTTCGCCTAAATTTGTTAAAAAAAAGAAAAGAAAATTAAGTAGGGACACATTCAAGAAAAATTGCTTCAACAGTGGTAAGTACGAGAAATGTTTTTTTTTTTTTAATGAGAAAATGATAGTTGAGAGGGTTGTGTGAAAGGTTTTTTAAGTAGAGACACATTTTGGAAATTTTTTCGGAAGGGAGAGAGGGAAATTAGAAAAAAAAAAAAATTTAAGTAGATTTGCATTTTCAAGATTTATTTTCATAAGAGTAAATAAAAAGCGTTTCTACAAAAATTAAGACAAATATTTAATAGGATGTTTGAGAAACGTGGTTAGAACCAACTTTTTTATTAGAAAATAGTGTAAAGTTCTTATATGTGATAGTAAAAAGTAAAAAATTTATAGTGTAAAGCTTTCATATATTACAATATTTTAAATCAAAAAATTAATTTCAAGCATGCTTGCCAAACACCCTATAATACTTATATAGCCATGGACTCTTTTAACGCCTGGATAAGATAAGATAGAGATAGAAAAGCATTAACCGAGGAAGTGGTTAAACCCTTCAAAAAGTATGCCACAAATAGAAGGGAGACAGAAAATAAAAGGAAAAAGGGAGATAATCTGTAAATTCATCAATAGTTTCTAGATCCATAAGTAGAAACTAGCTAAAAAAAGATTTATTCTTTTACCCAAAATAAGCTTCATGTGGCCTAGATCTATAAGAAGAAACTTTCCAAGAAAAATTATTCTTTTACTCAAAGTAAGCTTCATCATTAGTTTCTGGATTTATAAATAGAAACTTTCCAAATAAAAAACGTACTTTTACTCAAAATTATAAGCAAAAGATGAAATAAGAAAAACTCATTGGAAGAAAATAAAAAAAAAGTTTTTGCAAATATAATAAGTAGCATTGAAATAGCAAAATCCATTATTTCACTAAAAAATTTAAACCTTCGAGTGTTTTTTTTTTTTGAAAAGGAAACGTAGGAGACTTTCAAACCATAGCCCGAAAGAAACCAGCCACGCAATTATTAAATATTAAACAATATTATTATAGCATATTTGAAGGGACAAAATTAATTTACCATGTTCATCGCGTTCTTAACCAACTTCAGGTCATCCAAACTGACAATCTTGAAAACAACTCGCCGTGGATTATTTTCACTACCCGGGGGACCTTTAACTGGCGTCTTGCTATCTTTGATCAGGAGAAACGCCGTCGCGATAAACATGAAAACATCAACGACAGTGTTCCAAAACGACGTGAAAACCCACCACATCCTATACAAGCCAAGCAAGAACATTCTATTAATCATAAAATCACCGTTGTTGTGATCATGCTCTTTGCATTTTCCCGTCGGTATAGTTGGCAAAGCCTCGGGGTTCGAGGTTTGGCGGGTGCAAGCAAGCAAGAGCGAGATGAGCGAAATGCCGTCGCCGAGTGAATGATGAAACCTGAATATTCCCACTCCCTCAGCCAGAGAGGTTTTGACGTCGAGGATGTGGAGGTCCCATAGAGGCCTTGACATGTCAAGGCTTGTCTTAGTGAGATTGTAGATGTAGTCTTCCAAAAATATCTCCGGGCAGTCCTTGTAGTTATCTAGGTCAATGTCCGGAATTATAATGTGCTTGTCCAAATCAACTTCTGTTCTAACCCATTTCATCTTTCCACCTCCTTTTTCATCCACAACCTGAGGTGCTCATCAAAACATTAAAAAAAAAATCAATTAAGGAATTGTACGTAAATTTTGAATGGACATTATAATTTAATGCTTATATTTAATGTGGAAATAAAGAACACCAAGCGACAGCACAAATATTTACGTACATCAAATTATGTCAACACAATATGTTAGAATTTGCGATGTGCTTAGTGTAGGATGAGTATGCCATTAGGTCAAATCTTGTTGGGATCTTTAACATTTCTCTCATATCAGTTGCTCCTTCTCTTCATTATTATTATTTTTTTGAGTAAAAAATGTACAACAATTTAATAAATTTATATGAAAAAAGTTAAATGATTATTTTTGTGTTTTTTTGGTATTTCTAAAGGTAATAGTGTGAATTGTTTCTTACCGGGATGCTAGAGAAGCGGGGGTGCTTAAGCAAAGTATGGGGGAGGTTGGCCTTAGCCTTGGCCACAGCAACAACCGGGTCGATCCTTATTTTGCAGCCCAAGATGGCTAAAATATGGACGTTGAAGTTTGGTTCATGGAACAAACGCCCTGCCGGACTTAGCGGTTCTTCTTCTGCTGCTTCCTTCATATCATGATCTTCTCCTGAAGTTGATCTGTTTGACTTTGTTTCAATAGGTCTCAAAGCTTGCTTTCTCAATCTGATACCTTCTTCAGATTCCATATTTGACGACCCAAAAAATAAAAAATCTATATCAGCTCTCTAAAACAACTATATAGATCAATATTTATCAATGTTTTTGGCTAGGTGCTGAAGATTGAGCTTTATGTTATAAGGAACTAGATGCTGGGACCCAACATTTTTCTTGTATTATTATAATGGCACCGTACGTGCCTAGAGAGAGTTAAAGATGAAAGGTTAAAGAGTGTTTTGTAATATTATTCACGACTAATTTATTAAGAGTGTTTTAGTTGGAACAACCAACCCATGCAAATTAGGTGATATCTCTGTATTTAATGAATGATGCCGACCCTTTCTACGGCGGTGCAATATTCAAGGTTTAAACTGTGTTGTCCTTGTCCTTGTTATTTTATTATTATTATTTTTAATGAATGAACAGAGAGATAAACAACTGATGTTAAGATTGTATATTCTAACACATCCTAATTAGGTTGATACCAAAACTCTCAATACTCAATTTTACTAAAATATAAGAAAAAAGTTTGCAAAATATCAATTGATTTATTTGTTATCATCAAAATTGTTATTGATATAATTAAAAAATCTTTTCAAAAAAATATAATTAGAAAATACCCAACATTCTTTATGCTTTATCTAAATGCTACTTTTCCTTCTCTTATTATGCAAATGTTTAAAGACCTACTGTGCTTATAAATTTTTTAAAATACTAAGAATGCTCTTCTTAATCTGTATTAAATGTTGTTTTAAATATGAGTTAGCCAAGAACTTAAGTAAAAAAATTTAAAATGTTTAAAATAAACATTTCAATCAAGCAAAATACTTTAATTATTTTAAGAGCTTCAATTTTTTAAGATTGATTTTATTTAATATTTTGAATTTTAGCTTAATAATATATAAGTTGTATTTAATAATTTGAATATTTCAATGTCACTGACCTTTGCCAACTTTTTTTTTTTTTTATAGAACAACATTTTTCAACTTAAAACAATTACATTTACCCTCGTTCACTGTCGCAAAAAGTAGACGCATTAAACGTCTAACAAGCTTTTTTATCTCTTGGGTACCATTTTTTTAAACTTAGTTTTTATTTATGCTTCAAAATGTTAAAAAATTTTATGTGATAAAATTGAAGCATACCCTTCAGAATATGTCTGCGTGTCCTTCCAGGACATTTTTCATGCCCATTAAAGACATGTCGCATGTCCCTCTAGGATATTTTTTGATTTCCTTTTGGAACATATCGTATGTTATAGATATGTCCCTTCAGGACATGTTTTTTGTGTCCTTTCAAACATTTTTCAATGTCTCTCTAAGACATGTTTTTTGAGTCCCTTTGGCACATTTTCTGGTGTCCCGTCAGGACAATTTTTCTCTCTTTTCTCTCACTTTTCCCTTTCTGTCTCTCCTTGCTGCCATCCGCTCGTCTCCCGCATCGGTGACGTCGGTAGTGGAAAAAAGAAACAGAGAAATAAAATTGCAAACAACAACAACAACAAAACTCAACAACAACAGAAACAACAAAAAAAAACTAACAGAGAAAAAAACTTCAAACAACGTCAAGAACAACAACAACAAAACTCAAATCAAGAACTTCGACAAAGCTTAATCGTGATCTCTCTCATGCTAGCTCCGTCACCGTTGAAGAAAAAATTCTTCTTTGTCTCGTTTTTTCGTCTTCAGATCGGATGGCTTCCCCTACAACAAAGTCTATCTAGTGCTTCGGCTAGAAGAAGATGGCGATGGCGGTGACCTACTGCAAGCACGGCCACTGTCACAGCCTGATCAATGTCAATGGCTTCCTGGTCGAGCTTGTGGAGCCGAAGATCCTCCTTGAACAGAACTGCTTCGCTAGCGTCGACATAAGGAACCGCGTCAAGGGCAACGCACGCACCTCTCAGATCTACAATGGACATTCCTCTCGAAACACGTGATGTTGTTGCTGCAACCATTGCTCTAATGACTTTGAAGTTTTTCCTCCGCGTTGACGGCTGCAACAACGTCACGGAAGGAGCCTCCGCTCAAGATGATTCCCTCCTACAACTAGTGATTTTCTGTCTCGACATCGTGGAGGGGATGTAACCAGATCCACCTACTACGACACTATTTCCAAGGAAATCAGAAGAGGAGAAAGGGGGGAAGCAAAAAGAAAAAGAATGAATAATATGATATATCTATACCATTAACTTTATTAGTGGCATAAATTTTTTGAAGTTTTATATTTTGTGGCATAAATAACTACACCGATTCAAAAGATAGCTATACTTGATACTTAAATATATAACTAAATTTAATTTCATCAAGTCTAAGCTATTATAAGCATTTTTCTATATTTTAAAAATCACAAAACAAACTGTCACTGGAAATAACTTACAAGCGGTCATATATCAAGAAATTTTTTAAAATCATGCAAAATTCAATCGATCTGAAATCTTAGCATAACATTTGTAACATCTATATACAATATCATATTTATTTTCATCATGTTTGGATCACTGTAAATATTTTTCTAATATTCTAACTTTTACAAAAATGTTGCTGAAATAATGCTGAAACAATGAGCAGTGTATTTTCTAAGATTTTTAACTTAATTTTAACGTTTGTATGGAACCAGAATTTTGTAGGAAATAACTACACATATAATTGAGCATTCATAAATTTTTACAGCGTTAAACACATCCTGAAATATCACCAACAAATCATCACATTTGAAGGCAGTTTAAGGATTGTAAGAAACAACATTTAGTATAAATTCTCAAAAAATAAAAAATAATGTATTTAAATTTAATATTTTTATGAGAGATATCTAACATATATATGAATAGTTCCCAGAATAAATTTTCTTAAAATCTTATTTTTATATTTTCGGGAAAATTCCATATTGTAGATTTGGCCTAAAAAGAGATTAGGAGTAATAATTACAGAAATAAATTGTTTCTTGAATAAAACTAAACATTAAACCACATAAAATCATACCTACATATACTATAATATCCTAGTAAAAATTTTGTATGAAAATAGATAGAAAAACCGACCTCGCAAGTCAAAACTCTGTTTTGGCTCCATTTATGATTTTGGAGATTATGCCGTAACTTGTCCATTTAGCTTTCGGTTTTAGAGAAATACTTTGTTTTTGACTTGAAAAATACTTTACAATAGATTCAAGTGGCTGATGGGGTGACTTTATGTTGGAATAACTTGGTTTGAATGATGTGTATGAGTACGTAAGGTTGTGCATGTGTGTCTTGACGTGAAGGAAACGAGAGAAAGGAGAAGGAAGAAAAAGATCATTGAGAACAAATAAGTGTAGGCAAGGACTAATGGCCCAGCATGTGACCTTGCTGTCAAAAATGATGTAGCACACGTAGAGGTGAAGTTATGGCATTCCAACGTGGGACGTAGCTTGGGATGGTGATCATGGAGGTGATTCAAGAGAGTGCACTTACGAGATTATTGGAGGCAAGTGGCTGTGATCCCTACAAGTTTTCTTTGCTATAAAGTAAGCAAAAGAAAAAATGGTAGGGGTGGAGCATAGATGGGTAATGTCGGAATTGACTTGATGTTGTCGGTAGAAAGTATGGAGGCAACGTGGGTAGTATGGGCAAGTTGTCTTTTAAAAAAAGTTTGATATTTAATCTCATAGACAATAACTTGAATGAGTTTAGGAGGTATTTAGAGAAGCTCTAGACATGGAAAAATGAAAAAAAAATGATTAAAATACAACTTAGAATCAAACGAAAATCTTTCTACAACTCTAGAAGTGAGGAAGAAGGAGTTGTCGAATGACAAGTCGTTTCGCTTTTTTTTTCGTCAGCTCCCAAAAGACATCGTTTGGGATTCCTAGTTTTTTTTTTTAATCTGAAAATAAAAAATAAGAAAATAATCTCTAAAACTTAATTAAAGTCTAAAAATTAAAATAAATCCCCCCAAAAAAATCCAAAAGATTAAAATGTCACGTCTAAACAAATAAAAATCCAAGTAATTCATCAAAATAAACAATTTATAGACAAAAATCACAATAATTATATATTAGGCATTTTATATCGTTGGAACTTCTCTAGTTTATCTACTGTAAAAGTTATTAGTTAATAATAAATTTCATAATCATAAATATCATATTCATAAATATCACAAAAAATTGCTTTTAAATCATAATTTTTATTCATATTGTCGCATAAGATTGTTAAACTTGCATATCATCTATTAAAGACAATGGCGGACATTACAATCCTCCCTTCCTTATAAAAGTTTTGTCCATAAAACTTAAAATAATTGAGGGTACTGGATTCTTATATCTTCTTCTTGTTCCCATGTAGTCCTTTCCACTTTATGGTTATGCCAAAGGACGTTAATTAATGCGATCTCTTCATTTCTCAAGGTGTCTTGGTTCTTCGTGTTGGAAAAATAGTATGCAGTAGAATTTTAAAAATTTTTATACCAGAGTATTTTTCAAAACACAAGTTTGACATGCTAAATACATAAATTAACCATATCTTACTAACCTGTCTGCTGAAAAGCTCTACAATCTGTGAAGAGAAGTAACGTTTTAGAAGAGCTTTAATTGACTAGTCTTCTTTGCTATTTTCTATCTACGATCGGTGTGTGTAGGCACATTCGTACAGCTCTTTCACCAAGAGATTCTCCTTCCAACCAATTGAGAAAACCAAAGCTATAGTTCGTGATGTATGAACAATAGCTCACAAGGAGTTTCAAACTCTCATCAGTAGAGTCTCACTCTTAATATATCAATTGATCTAAATAACTTATGAGTCACACTCCCTATTTATAGAGGTTCGGCTCAAGAGTTAGTCCTTATTAGATAAGACCTCGAAAATTTGAATAAGAATTAATATCAGATAAAATCTATGTAAAAATACATGATCTATTTATCGCTCGATTGGCAAGTCGAACTGGCAAATCGATCTGCCAAACTTACTCTATTGGTAGGTCAAACTTAAAGATCGGCCTGTCGAACTTATAATAAATGATCCATGCGAATTTTTTATTTCCCATCCGAGATTCTTGGGATAGAGCCTCAGTTTTAATTCAAATAACCTAATAGAGAAGTTATCTAATTCAAACAGTCATATCTAGATAATCTTTAGGAAAATAAATATATCTAATAATTCAACAAGTTTATCTTGAATTAATTTTTTCAAAATTAATCCAACCGATAAACAGACATGAATTATCTGATCTCGATAATTCAACAAGTTTATCTTCAATTAATTTTCACAAAATTAATTCAATCAATAAACAAACATGAATTATTTAATCCTATCAAATTTTCAGCAAATCTGATAATTTGACATAAGTCACCAATTAGTGGAAAAGCACGCCGTATCATTACAGGATTTATAATAAGCTAGCAAATGGGACTTAATGGACTTATATAGTTCAAGCTCTCGATAATTATGAAACCCAATATCCCATATATACATTTCATAATTATTAACTTCAATGCTACTCCACTAAAAGCTTAGAGCTGCACTTTTGAACTATATAAAACTACGAAGCCCATATGACTAAGTCTCCATGACATATCATAATGTATCGTATCCCCATAGGATTATCCATAATTAGCTTAAGGACAAATTCTGTCTTACTTTTTTGATTATTTTTCTCTTATGTTCTATTATCTTACCATCGAAAAACTTACCATCCAAAGACAGTTTACTATTCAGTTATACCTATGTATCCAAATGGTTGAGCGCTTCAATTTTTTAATTAGAGGATAACGTATATAAGAGGATATTAACTACTCCCAAAGAGGAGGTATGGATTTTATATCTGTGAATAACAGGTTACACTATTAAGAGTCATGCCTCTAATGTACCGGCATGTATACCAACATAAAATGTGGATGTCACCTTTTGTTACATCAAAAGACATAAGTCAAGACAATGAGCTCACTATTCACCTTAGGATTAAGATACAATATAAATAATTGCCTAAAGTGAATTTGATTTGCTGAAACAGAATTATTAATCCAAATCAATTCACTTTACGTCTTGATCCAACACATCGTCACTTATGACAATGTGCCAAAGAGCCTAGCTTTATTCCCTCGATTGTGGATCTTATGATTTAGACCATCATCTTAAAAATCGTGTCTTCCGCATAATCTTTCCATTATATGCCCAATCCTTAAAGGTTTAGACTGACAGTCTTAGACTATTATTTACTTAACGTTCATTCAATAAATATGAATGTAAAGAGGACAACAATTTAGTACATAAATAATAAATAAACTTTTTATTGATAAAAAAAAAGTCTCCAAAAACATATTATGTTTTTACTCCTTAAGGCATACATGTCTAACACTTCGGTCTAAAATCTCAACCGGCTTTTCCTCATAGCTAAGATATTCTTATATCTTGCTGGCTTGTGGTTTGATTACATGCATGGGATCTAGGACGTACTTCTTAAGCATTAATACATGGAAGACATTGTGAATAGATGATATGTCTGGTGGTAAATTCAGTTCATAAGCTACGTTGCCAATTCACCTCACTACTTCATAAGGTCCTATAAATCTCAGGCTAAGATTGCCTTTCTTCTCAAATCTCATGGCTCCTTTCGTCAGTGCTACTCTTATAAACATAAAATTACCAACTGCAAACTCGAAGGCCTCCTCCTTTTGTCGGTATAGCTCTTTTGGTGACTCTACGTTATCTCAATCCTTCTACATATTAGTTTTACTGCTTCAGTTGTTTCATTGACAAAATCCGTCATCTTTTTAATCTCATCTTCCACCATCTTTTTTTCCCTACTTCATGCGAACAGATAGGCGACTTACATTTTCGTCCATAAAGTGCCTCATAAGGTGCTATCTCAATAGTTTCCTGATAGCTGTTGTTGTTTGTAAACTCTGGTAATGATAGCATCTTATACCAGCTAGTCTTGTAATCAAGAGCACAGGTGCGGAGAACGTCCTCTAAGATCAAATTTGTTTTCTCTGTCTGGCTGTTAGTCTGGAGGTGAAAAGCTATACTAAAACGTAACTTTGTACCCAATGCATTTTGCATACTTTTTCAAAAATAGGAAGTGAACCTATTATTACGGTCAGAGATGATAACCTTTGGAATGCCATGAAGCCTTATAATTTCCTTGACGTAGAGTTTTGCAAGTTGTTTCATCGAATAAGTGATTCTTAAGGGAACAAAATGCGCTGTCTTAGTCAACTGATTGATTACTATTCAAATAGAATCATACCCATTTGTAGTTCTCGATATACCTATAAGGAAATCCATCAAATCTCCTCCCATTTTCATTTAGGTATCTGAATTGGCTGCAAGATAACTCTTGGCCTTTGATATTCAGCCCTGACTTGCTAACTAGTCAAGCATTGCTTTACATATTTGAATAGTAATGCTTTATGTCGAACCACCAAAAACCATCCTTTAAGTTATTATACATTTTCGTTGAGCGGAGATGGATAAGGAGTATTGTGGATTTCTGTTAGGATCTTTTCCTTCAAACCACCAACTTCTAGAACATATAAATGGTCTTTGAAATATAACATTCTGTCTTCTGCCACTCAAAACCCTTCATATTTGCCTTTCTTAATTTCCTGCTTGATCCTTACTAGGCTTGTATCTCTATCTTGTTTATTTCGAATTTCATTGTATAATGTTGATGTAAGAGTTGAAACTGCTAGTTGTCTTGAAATTAGTTTAAGACCAAAGACTAGAATTTCTTTCTTTAAGGGTTAGGACATTTCTTGTAACAATATCAAAGTTACAAAAGACTTCCTACTTAAAGCATCTACTACTCGATTTGCCTTCCCTAGGTGGTAGAGGATTTAACAATCATAGTCCTTGACCAATTCTAACCACATTTGTTGTCCCATATTCAAGTCCTTCTAGGTGAGAAAGTACTTCAAACTTTAATGGTCAGTGTAGATTTTAAATTGAATTCCATACAAATAGTGTCTCTAAATTTTCAATGCAAAAACTATCGTTGCTAATTCAAGATCATGAGTAAGATAATTTTTCTCATAATCCTTTAGTTGTTTCGGGGCATACACAATCACTCTACTGCTCTGCATCAACACTGCACCGAGACCTATTTTTTAGGTGTTGCTATATATGACAAATCCTTCTTCACCTTCTAGAATTGCCAAAATAGGAGTTGAGGTTAACCTTTTCTTTAGTTCTTAGAAACTCTTCTCACAATCATTGGTCTATTCAAGCTTCCTTCTTTTGCGAGTCAGGTTGGTAAGCGGCAAGACTACCTTGGAGAAATCTTCCACGAACTTATGGTAATACCCAGCCAAATCAAAGAAGCTTTTTATCTCACTTGCATTCTTGGGCTACTTCTAGTTGAGAATAGTATCAATTTTGATATGGTCCACCATAATTCCATCCTTGGAAACAACATGACCCAAAAAAGATATACAGTTTAGCCAGAATTTACACTTAGAGAATCTTGACTACAAATCTATCTTTGAAAACATTGACGTCCCTTTAGCTGATCAATAAATCATCGATCTGGGGCAACAGGTCCTTGTTCTTGATCGCTAATTTGTTTAGTTCTTGATAATTAATGTAGAGCCACATAAAATCATCCTTCTTCTTCACGAATAGCACTGGAGCTCCCCAAGAAGAATGACTAGGCCAGATAAAACCTTTATCTAGAAGCTCTTTTAGTTGAGAATGTAACTCTTTCAATTCTGTTAAGGCCATTTTATACGATACTTTGAAGATCATATTCATGCCTGATGCGAGTTCAATTTCGAATTCAATTTCCTTGTCTAGAGGTAAGCCTTGTAGATCTTCAAGAAATACTTCTGGAAATTCCATAACCATTGAAACATTCTCGACTTTTACCTATGATGTTTGCTAGAAAACCTGTGCATCTACTAGCCAATAACTTCCTTGCCTACATGGCTAACAAAAATAGTTTTGGTTTCTTTCTTGATTCGCCTACGAACACGAAACACTTTTCATCTTCTGGATCAATGATCATCTTTCATTGTCTACACTCAATTAATTATAGCCTGCCTTTGTAACACTTTATCCCTCGAATTTCAAAATATAACACTCATTCCCCCTGAAATATGAACCGTTATTAAAAATAGTCCTTCTGTTAAAATTTTAACAGTGAATTGAAAAAAAAATTAAAATTCAGGGAGTTATAGTAATTTTAGTTATAAAAATAACCAAAAAATTAAAACTATAATAAATAGTCTTCATTGATGATTAAAAATAAAAAAGTTAACTAAAAACATATTACTATCTGGATCTCTCCTTTTTTTTTTATATACTAAAATTTTCTTTAAAATTTTATTAACTTTTTTCACACCTAAAAAGTATTTTGAAATTTTAGAAGTTATATGCTAATGAAATAAAAAAGAATATAATACAAGTATATTTAATATAACACAGAGTTTTCAAAGAAACAAACTTAGATAGTATTAATAAAATTTCTTTCATATTTACTATTAAAAAAGAAGAGATTCGGATAGTGTTATATTTTTAGTTGATTTTTTATTTTTAATCATCAATGAAGACTATTTTTATTATAGTTTTAATTTTTTGGTTATTTTTATAACTGAGATTACCAAAATACCTTTAATTTTATAATCATTTGTCAATTTGCTATTAAAATTCTGACAAAAAGACTAGTTTTATTAACAGTTTATATTTCAAGGGGAATGGATATTACGTTTTGAAGTTTAGGAGGTAAAGTATTATAAAAACTATAATTCAAGGGGATTTTTGTAATTAATCCTTTAAGAAATTGATGTTAGAAAAATTGAGGGTAATTGGTTCTTTTTTATCATTTTTTAAGTAAATAGCTAAAATTTTTGAAAATTAAAAAACTTATCCTTTTTGTATATCAGTTATATATTAAAGTACATCAACGATATACTAATGCTAATAAATATATCATTGATATACTACAGTACATTAATATTGATTCATAGTTTATCATTGATTCATTAATTTTTTTATAATAAATTATTTAATAGATCAATGATAAACTAATTTATTAGTGATAAACTACAGTTGATTAGTGATGTACTATTGTTAATCAATGATGAACATCAATAGTATTTATCAATAATGCACAATTGTAGAAAAAAAAAGGTCATTTTTGAATTTTCAAAAGGTTCAGTCATTTTTTTAATTTTTTAAAAGTTCAACCGCTTATTTAAACAGTAGTTAACAATAGGCCATTTGTCTAATTTTATAAAAAGAAAGAAAGAAAGAAAGAGGAAAAAAAAACTTTGCTTGCATTTAATAAATGTCGTCCCCTTATTTGATGGACATAATAATACACTACTTTTTACTATCTAATTATATCAGAATAATTTAGTACTAATAATAAAGAAAAATTATTGTAATAATCGACAGAGATCGTACGGTTTAGCAAAAGTGAGTTACATCCTTTTTCTTTTCTTTTTTAACTATAGAATTCAGCTACCATATTATTCAAAAGTGAGTTGTATCCCCTTGCTGATACGAATGTTGATTTTTTTCCTTTTCATTAGATTTAGTGACATTTCATTCCTTCAACGCCTACGATGCGATGGGACGCGACCCACAAGAAGGTTAGGGTGAGGGAGGAGCAAACGACCAAGCAAACAAAGCAGAAGCCGTAGTGCTCTGGTAGGCAACCAAGACTTGAAAGGTCAAGTTGTAGGTTACTGACCTACACAGAGTTAGTGGCAGACTGGCCTTTTTCCTCAATCAAAACAAATCAGCTCGCTTTTTCGTTAGAGAAAATTACATATTATGCTAAAATTTTTAAAGAATATATTTATTTAGGGAGATGCTATGGTAAGATTTTCAAAAAAAGGTCTTACTATAAGACCTGTGTTTGACCGTAAGATTTTCATTCAATGGTTAAAATTAAACAAGCTCACCATTAGTTCAGTGAGTTAAAACACACTAAATTAAAAAATATATATATATATATATATATATATATATATATATATATAACCATGGATGCTGGTGACCTTTCAATAGGTGGGCATCACCATCGGCGAAGCCAAATCTCGACGAAGGTCATTGCCGACTAGTGGCTACCCACCCAGAATAAGACGGTGAATCGTGAAGGACCACCGCGGGGGGGCATAAAGTACCATCACAATCGCAAGACGTAGGTCGCGACAGTCATCGTGATCAAAGCTCCTTGTGGGTCGAGCTCGCGAGAGAGGCTGCTTCCACAAAAATGTCTGTTGTCACAATCTGCGCTCACAGTGGGTCAAGCTCGAGAGAGAGGCCGTAAGATTCCATGGGTCACGCCCCATCATAATTCGATGGGTCATCGTCGACTCGTCAAACGAAGTGCAAGCGATGAAGAAGCATGTTGCATAAGAGATCTCAAGATCTCAGTTCACCACCCCTCGGCCTGTAAAGGTCGCCGTTGATCAGCCTTGTCCCATCGTCGACCTACCGAGGTTGAGCACCCCATCCCCTCCCCCTTTGCCTCCTACGCTGCTGGTGCTGATGGAGTGGGATATGCCTCTGTTTTTTTTTTTTTTTTTGAAAGGTATTTTTGAGTTTTTTTAATTATTTTCATTTTTATTATGTTGAAATTGATAGAATCAAGTGTGGTTGTATCCATTTTTTTTTCTTGTGAGACTTAGATTTTAGACCATTAGATTAAATCCAATGGTTCAAAAAAAAGGTCTTATGATAAGACCCAAAAAAGGTCTTACCATAACAGTTTTCATTTATTTATGTCATACTAAAAAAAAAGTAATGTCACACTAACTCTCATATTATATGTTTAAGTTGTATCATATTTAAATATTTATGGCATTTATAAAAAACGATTTTTAAATTATTGCATTTATAAAAATTCCCTTTGATATCTAAAAGTCGGTTGAATCGGGCATCGAGACAATTATATCTATATATGGAAAAAAATTTAAATTAACAATACATTATTTGATTCTTTTATTTCTTCCGATATTCTGTTTTGGGTTTTGCAGTTTTTTGAAGGTCTTGTGTTTGTTTTTCTTTTGTCCTTTCTTTCAGACTATTTATTAAACAATTTGAGTGAGAAATTCAGTAGAGAATGAGATTATTAATGTTATCGACCTAGTTTGTAATGTGTTAATAGACTCAAAAATTAGCTACTCCATCTCGCTCTTTTTTTATATATAAAAAAGAAATATATATTTTCTCTGACAATTTGCAATACAAAACGACTACATGAACATAATTCTAGGAAGAAAAAAATATATTTCTTTTTTAGAAAAGAGATCTCTTATAAATTCCAATCTTATTTGAAGATTAAAAAAAATTAAACAAAAAGGGGGAGAAAAATTACATATAGGTATCAAGCTTACCTCGTCCAACAAAGGGGATAATTATTGTTTTATATTCTACATTTTGTGTTTACTATAATAAGAGCATGAAATTTACATATGACTTTGCATGAGTCATTAATTACTTAGAGCATAAAAGGTCGTTTTTATAAATTTTTGTCCAAACTTATATTTAAAATAAAGTTAAGTAAAATTTTTTATTTTGATAAAAAATTAAATAAAGATATAATTAATTATAATTAATTTAGGTTAAAATATGTAAAAACTATTATTTATATCATTAATCAACTATTTTTATGCAAGTTATATGTTAATGTTAGTCCAAAAACTAATATCGCTATTAATGAGGCATAACTTATTTATAAGTGTAAGATACAACTCGTAAAATTTAAATGTAGAGGGTAAACTGGATGATAATACAAAACAACCCTTGAAAAAACCTAAAAGCCCAGTCAAAATCACGGGACTTACCTACCAGCCAATATTGTCTCCCTGGGAGGTGGGTGGGTGACATCCATAAGCCCACTGCGAGAAGGTCCATTATCTTTCTCGAAATCTGCAACCTTTATTGACAGCCAAAACAACAGCTTCCTCACCATATCATGCAAACACTTAACATACCAAATTAGAACTTAAAGTTAAACTTTTATACTTCAATGCATGAAAACTTTATCATGTAATATACTTTTATTTTTATTCCTTAATATATGAGAGTTTTACACTATAACATTTAGAACTTTGAAGCTCAACACACTCATTAGCTCTCTCGTTACCTGTGGAGTGTAGATTTGCAAGACGGCGCGGCTATTAATTTGTTTAGGGGAGAGGAGGGGTGTTTGCTCTAGGGTCGACAATTTCGGACACGACACGATGACATGATACAAAAACGATATGAGATAAACATGTTTAGACTGCATGTTTATTCATGGGGCCATAAATGAGTTGGCACGAATAACACGAAAATAAACTGGTTGGATTCGTGCTAACACGCCTTAACACGTTTAATTAAATAAGTCATACACGTGTCGACACGACCTGTCCATTTATAACACATTTAAACTCAAAATTAAAAATATTTCAAATATTTGTAGTAGGTTAGTATTAATTAGATATTATGTTTTTGTTAATTTTTTTATTGGCTTTTTTATTTTTTTTAATTTTTAGTTAACTAGGTCATAAACGTGTCATATGCGTGTTATTATCGTATCAACCTGTCATGGCAAGTTTAATAATCATGTTAATTGTGTCGTGTCATGTTACGCGTACAATAGACGTGTCATGTTCTTGTTTGCATTTCTGGCACGCTTATTTATCACGCCATATTCGTATTCAGACTAAACGTGTCGTGCTGTAAACGTGCCGACACGAACATGATTATTGCCACCTCTAGTTTGCCCCATGTTTTTTCTCTTTGTTTTCAAAAATGCTTTTGATTTTCTTTTTCAAAAAAAAAAAAAAAAAAACTCGAATAAAAAATGACTTCAATGTCACCCCGACATGATACTTTGTTCGTAGAAAAAGGGCGGATTGTAGATGGGAGGGGCCAACAAACAATATAACAGCAAGAAAGATCGGGTTAGCTTGCTTTATAAAATAAAATATAGGCCAATTTAGGATGGGGTATGGAATTGCGAAGTGATTTGTGAAAATAACCACATAACTTTTGTCAATTGTGATAAGCCAGTAGGTCCCTCTTTCTAAGTAATGAAGTGTTTACTAAAGCTGCCTTGCATTATATGGTAATGATTTAAGAGAGTTAGCTGAGAAGGTGGTCACATATTATACAGACTTGAATTATCTCCCCGTATGCGTAGTCGTCAAAAAGCGAGTAAGACTACCATTTCACTTTCTAAAATAATTTAGGTTTTTTTTATTATTTTGCTATTTTGTATTTTAAGAAAACATCACAATTAGTATTTTGCTGTATAAAAAATATTAAAACAGTATCCTACAATTTTTAAAATACAGTTTTGGTATCCAAAATCTGACTTGTCCATTTATTAACGAACCCCAAGTTAATTTTGTAAAACTATAAAAGGAGATAAATACAAGCAATACCAAAAAAAAAAAAAAAAGCAAAGAAACCCACATTAATTATTTTTTGACAAGTTTTATTTAATCTTTTGTCTATTTTTTATTATAGTTTTACAAAATTAGGTTGGGCTTTATTAATAAAAGGGTTAGTAGAAAATTTCACTTCACAAAACAAAGACTCAAGGCAAAAATAATATTGTTGAAAACTATGAAGTAGTTTTTTTTATATTTTTCAAATAGCAAAATACCAATATGATTTTCTCTAAAACAAATGATATCAAAATGATAATAAACCAATAATATATATACAGCCCAAATCTTTGCTATTGAGTAAGACTACTCCATTTCACTTCGTTAAAATATATATACAGCTCAAAACTCTGCTAGGTTTAAAGACGATTTCATATGTTAAAATTATCTTATTTTTCTTCGGCTCAAACCATATTTTTTGCCATCCAATAGCTTAAAAATGAAATGAATGTACATCCTGAAATTCTGAGGCACTGTAGTTCTACTGTCACTTTTTGAATTATTTCGCCTATAAATTATTTATATATATATATATACACACACATATATATACATGTATGTGTATAACACTACTACGCCGTTATACGTAGTCATCAACGTAGCTTTTGCATGGCCATCATTTTTTTTCTATTCCTTGACGCGGTTGCATGCTTCATATAAAAAATTAAAAGTAAAAAATAATTTTTAAAAAAAAGTCGTGCAAGAATTTGACCGACTACATTAAGGGACATCAGAAGCAAGGTCTCTACATTGAAAAATGAACGCTTTTCTACGCGTCTTCAAGGTTTAGCAATAATATGCTCCCACGCTCTATCCGGGTTACTTCTCGAGTAATGGTTCGATTTTGTCAAATATTTGTATTAATCATAAATGCGCATTGCAGAAAGTCCCAGCGGGGTTGTGTCGGAGTAGCGATGTAGCAAATAATTGGACCAAACTTCAGTAAAATGAACATTTATGGAGACTTAAATAGCTTCTTCTCCTCTCTTTATTCCCAAAAAAAGTTACTTTTTTTGTTTTAACTTGTTGGGGATCATCTTGCAGGATATCTGATAATTAGCATTAGTAGCATGTTAATAACGCTAACGTACAGCTTCCATCTAGATAATCATGGAAAAGGAGTGCATATCCACATGGCATATATATAATGTACCTCCCGAAATGAATTGCCCATATACCGTTCACTGCAGTGGGATTGACATAAACCCGACCTGTCTAGAGAACAATCAACAAATAGCGTTACCACCCCCACCGAATTACCTGTGGTAGACTCGGTTCGAATTAAGTACTGTTACAACATTCCAAATGTTTTATTCCAAGCCTCTCTATGAACGAGGGAGCAAGTTTTCACCTATTTTGGATCTTGACATTAGCATCAATATGAAAATTAATAATAGAATAAATCGGAGATTGTTAAATCGGTAACATTTAAGCTAACTAGCCTAAGAAACCGTGGGAAATAAGCAATTACCCTGCCTGCGTCTCTTCTTGCATTGTTGTCTAAGAAATTGACAAATCATGAATTAAAGAATGATGGCTATCCTACAAGAATCAAATTTCAACGGGACATCAATTCTTAATTTCTTTCGTTTACTTGGACCAAGCAACTGCATCGATCTCCGCCTGAGCACTTCTGTATAACTCCAGCCTCTTTGCAAGGGATGTACGACGCTGCATGACTGCCGGATCTTCATTTAACAATGAAGCCAATTGTTTTGCCTGCAAACAAGATTAAGACAGGTAATTAGCATAATCTAGCCCTTTTTTTTTTTTTTTTCTCCTTTCATTCTCTCCCATTTTCTTGCAGAAAAGTTCAATTAGAGATGGGGTTCAGGAATTCCTTGCCTCTTTTTTACCCAACTCCATGAAAAAGTAATCAAGTAAACTACGTTTGGCCTCCCGTACTTGGCAATAGACAATTGACTTTGGTATGGCATTCCTCAAACTTGCACAAACCATATTGACATAAGATAATACGACACTTCCTGTTTGGATCCAAAGAATGAAACTAAATTAGGAGGAAATTCGTGTTAATAGTGTACCAAAATAATCTAATCAATTTTTTAGCAAAAATAATATAGTAAACTGCTCCTTGATTAATCTTTTTCCTTCCCACAAAGTTGATGAAATCTAAAAATAGAGAATGATAGGATAATCCATTGTAAACCCCTCGGCAGCACTACTACACTTGATTAGTACTAAATCACAAAATCAACAACATTGCGCAACTGCTTAAGACACACAAGTGAAAGTTGTTCAAACTAGAAACTCAAATATCATTAATCATACAGATAGTAGTATTTTTAGCAACGTACCAACACGACGGAGATATGCATCATTGTATCTATCAAAAATTGAGTGTGTTGGATTTCCACCCTTTTCAATATCTTGAGGAAGCTTACGGAAGAATTCAACAGTCAGGTAGCCACACTCCATATCGACTAACTGAAGAGTTGCTTTCTTGCTTTCTTCTCTCATCCTGTCCAATGATTCAATAGCTGCATTCCCAACTTCCACTCTCAAAGTGGGATACTGTTTTAGTTCCTATGCAACCAATCAAAGAAAATTCCAGTCAGTACATCTAAAAAATTTGATAACCTGTGTTGAGTAAGAACTATCTCGTCATAGGCAAATGCTTGGTGTTTGACATAGGCAAGTAATGCTAGTAATTTTTCTACAGCTTTCAACCTCTATTTCTGTTTGATTTCCACCTAGTACCTTTTTCATAGGTCCTTCGTCCAATTGATCAAATGAAGCTCACTCAAATTAAATAAAGTTATAAATGTAGTGTATATGTCAATATCTATCGTAACGAAAGATGTCGGAAATATAAATTAGTATTTATGTAGCAATTTGCAGCATAGAAAAGCATGAAATAGTTTACTATCCCGGAGAACCTACAATGGTCTCGCCGAGAGACTTGTGAACCAGCTCCTTCAATATGCCGTTTACCTGAAGCACAAGGAAAACGTGATGTCATGCAGACAAATTTTTCACATCCCTATGAAACAATTCTGCAGTAACACATGCCACATGGATAACAATACTATTAATAATATTAATCAGAGCACCAGCATTAGCAAGAACAAGAAGCAAACACGAGACAAAGGCCATTTGGGATACGATCACAAAAAACTTATAAAGCACTGACCTATTATTTTGCAAAAAGGTAATTGATAGGTAAAAATGTGTTCCATGGTTTTAATTGCCGCAAGAAATCATATGTTTTAAGGAGATTTCTCTAGAAACTACTACAAATGTTTTTAAGGAGATTTCTCTGTATAAGATACCGCATCAACAGTTGCCTCGGCAGGACCTCTGATGCATACTAAGGAAGATTCAACAAGACGTCGGTAT
>CAMOHE010046479.1:39423-61161 GCA_946598075.1 Artocarpus hirsutus | reverse complement strand
GGACTAATATATTTAACTTTTTTTTATCAATTGGTTGGGGCCGACAATAAGTTCTTAGCAAAATGTAACAATAATAGTTCTTATGAATTTCTTTTCCAATTGTTCCACTAAAATAAACCTAATTTTTATATGGTCCTTTCAATTATTATTTCTTTAAATATATGTCTTATCCTAATTTTTTATATGAATTTTTTATTGAAGTCTTTTTTCCTTAAGTATGCTTTATTTGTCTTTATATTATACTATGTTAAATTAAAAAAATATTTTGATTAAGACGTGTACTTTGAACCATTTGTTTTATTTTAATTAAGTGGATGTTTGGAAAAATGGTGAGAACCAGTGGTGAGAACCACTTTTACTATAACATGTGAGAGTTTTATACTGTAGTAATTTTTTTATTGATACTATAGCATGTGAGAGCTTTTTACTGTTTATAACTGATTTTGTGGTGGAAACCACTGTAACATGTGAGAGCTTTTTACTGTTTATAACTGATTTTATGGTGAGAACCAGTGGTTCCCACCACTCCCAAACAGGCTTTAAGACGTGCACTTTGGTCCATTTGTTTTTTTAAGAACCGTGGACTTCGATCCATTCGTTTTTTTATGAATGTTTATATTTGTAGATGTGACTTATTAATTTCCTTTTCTAAACTTTCCACTTAAAATTACTTTCTTCAAGTGTGCTCATAATTTATAAAAAAAAAAAAAGTCTTCTTAGATAATTTTTTTTAAAACGTGGGCCCACATAAATACTTTTCTCTCTAGTTGCCCAGCTCAAACAACTTTCTCTTTACTTAAACATCTTCTTCTTAGAGCCCTCTCAAAAACTGGTTTCTCAAAGGTATCTCCTAAATTATTAATTGTCTAACTTGCCTTACTATTGTCTTGAAAGATGCTTTACTAACATTTTTTTTTTTTGCTCAATTTAACTCTTGTATTAACAATAAATAAAAACAAAATTTTGACATTCACGTGTTCAAAAAAATTTCCAGAAACTGAATATGCAATTCACGTATTTACATAAATACTATAATATTTCTAAACGTATTTTTTTTCTCTCTTCATATATCAATTTAACAAAATGTAAAATTAGGGAAGATAAGAGGATGGGATATGACTGGGGGATGGTTTCTCATCTTTATCCCCAACGGCCAAAATTATCCTATTTTTGTCCGCATTTAATGAGAGAATCTCTCCATAAAAATCTCAATTCCCACGGTAAAATTTTCTTATTCTTACCTAAGTTATGCTTTTAATCCATTTGAGAACATAAGTTGGAACCTCACCACTCATATTTTTGTTAGAGAAAACATTCATAACAAATTTGGTTTGAACTAGAATTTTATATATAATTTAAATTATGTTCCCAAACAAACTTTTATCAATAATTCTCTGTCACAATAATGGATCACAACTATTGTCCGAGCGACACAAAACTATGGGAGAAAAGATAAGCACATTTTTTAAGAAAGAGTTAATTACATAACTATACATCTTAATTTTTATTATTTCTCAATTTATTACTCTGTTTTTAGAAACTATAAATGTATCATTTAAATTTGAAAAACTTGTTTTAATTTTATCCCCTTTCGACTTTTTCGATTGAAAAACATGGAGATAAAATAAAGTTATCCTTAACTAAACCTAATTTATCTATGAAATACATGTTTTTTCTTGAAATTTTTTTTTTAAAATTTCAAATGCCATAAAACTTAATATCTTTTTTGAAATTTGATGTTTTGTTATAAATTTTTTTTATGCTTTTAATATATAAAATATTTTTCATAACTATTTAAAGGTAGTCATGTTGTTTTGCTATTTTTTCATTCATAGGAATAAAATTAAAATAAGTTTTTAAAATTAAAAAAAAATTGTCTATTTGGCACTTTTCCTCTCCTTTTGCTAGGGTTTCTTTTGCTCTTTCTGTTAGTCTTTTCATTATAGCCACCATCATTGGCTAGAGGGCATCGCAGCCACTTGGTGGCTTTGGTTCTCTAGCCTAAAGGTGGTCTCAGGGTCTCATGGCGACACCCTATCAGGTTCTTGTCCTAGATCTCTTTTTTTCTTAGGGTGTTTTGTCCTAAGGTGGATCTTAATGGACAAGAGGGTGGCTTTGCTAGACTTTGGGGTTTTTCTCCCTAAATTTCGCTAGCTTGTTAGCATGGTTGGGCTTTACCTATATGTCACACTGATTTGTGGGGGTGGCTCACGTGGTTTTGACGACAGTCGGTAGGGGCTGGATGGGCAATTGTTTTGGGTGGTCGTCTCCGACAATAACATGATTCTATAGGTGGTTGTACTGGTGTCGAGGGGTTTCCTTACCTTGGTGGTGCTACCTGTTTTGGGGGGTGCGTGTTGTTATGGTGGAGATGATGGTCTGTTTGGTTAATGCCTCTACGACATTGTTTGCCGTTCCTTTCGTGGCAGTCTTGCTTCCTACAAAGCTTTGTTCTCCAGCTTCATGCATGATAATTTTGGGGTTTGTTGCCTTTGATGTATGCACAAAACCGAGCCTCACATTTTGTTGTATTATTTATTTTGTTTGTTTTTTTTAAATAAGGATCTGTGTCTATGTACCTCTAATTTGCAAGATCTTTGTTTGTTTTTTCTCAGTCTTTGTTATGTCTTGTGCCAGCGTGCGTCTTGTTTTTTTCGGTGGTTGTGGCCTTTCTTATGAGTGTAATGTGTGCTCTTTATTTGTGAACCCAAGTGCCTGTTCGCTCGTGCTTTCATGTTCGGTCGAGCCTCTAGTATACATTTTACCCTCTCGTCTATGCATGATTTGATTATACTGATAGTTTTGGTCTATATTGATGGCTATGCTTTGTATTCAAAAAAATAATAATAATAACATTAGTAGCATATAAAAAAGGACAAATTAAGAAATAGTTAAAACTAATAAATCGTTTGGAATAACAATTAGAACTATTAGTTACAACTGTGAACAATATAAAACTATCATATGCTACAGTAAAAGCAAAAAGTCGTGACAATATAAAACTTTCACATGCTACAATTATTAAATCAAAACTCTTGGTTCTAATTGTTTTTGCAAAACAGCCTATAAGAGGTACAATCAAGTAGTTAATCTGAAAAAGAAAAAAGAAAGGGCTCCACAGCAAAAGTAAAAAATATCTTATTTTTTAGGCCGTTAGAAAGAATTGTTGGAATCAACAGTTTTGATCTGAAATCCGTAATATATAAGAGTTTTATACTTTATATTGTAACAACTTTTTATTATTTACTATAATATGTAAAAGTTTTATACTATTTATTGTTACAAAGGAAGATTCCAAACCATTGTTGCAAAGCACTTGTTCCTGTAAACATAAACAGTAGTCGGTTATACTTGTGGTGGGTTAATAAATATCAATCTAAAAAAAAAGTGACCACTTTTGAAGAGGTTCTTCTCACGCTTTTACTCTTTTTAGCGAGAAATGGAAAACGATAAATAAAATAAAAAAACCCAAAATAAAAATAAAAGAACAGAAAAGAAAAGCAAAGTAAAAAAAAAGATCGCTTTCTTATCACAAGAACCCACATCGCGGTAGTGTTTTTCTACACCTTCCGCTTTTTCACTCACTTCTTGCTCAACAAGAAACCCTTACTCTGTAGATAGAAACTATTTTTTTATTGTCCATGCACACATGAAGAAGTGAACCGGAGCTCTGTTTGTTTCATGTCGCAGACGAGAAAACGACACCCAAAAAAAACACACGATGACGACGAGCTCTCATCCCCATCCCCACCGGCGTCTCTGCGACTACTGCGACGACACGACGGCCGTCGTGTACTGCCGAGCCGACTCCGCGAAGCTCTGCTTCTCGTGCGACCGCCAAGTCCACGGCACGAACCAGCTGTTCGCGAAGCATGCCCGCTCGCTGCTCTGCGACGCCTGCGACGAGTCTCCGGCCTCCATTTTCTGCTCTAATGAGAGCTCCGTCCTCTGCCAGAACTGCGACTGGGAGAGGCACAAAAGCGACGGCGTTTCGGCGGTGGTCCTCCACCACCAAAGGAGGCCTCTCGAAGGGTTCAGTGGCTGCCCTTCCGTGGCCGAGCTCCTGGCGATTCTCGGGTTTGAGGATTTCGATAAAAAGGATCTTTTTTGGAGTGAGGAAAATGGGTTTTTGGCGATAGATGATGGGTCTTCGGATTTTTTGATGTGGGATGTTCCTGTTCCTTCTGTTGTTGGGATGGATGATTTGATTGTTTCTTCGGACGAGACTCGTGGTTTTCAGGCTATGGGGATTCCTCCTTTGCCTAAGGTTTTATATAATTCAAAGCTTTTTTCTTGTATTGTTTTATCTTCAACTTGGATTTGGGTCGTTGAAAAACGGAGGAAATACTTTTTGCTTAATTGTTGTTTATTGATGCTTTTGCTCTTAAAAAGTAGCGTCTTTTTCTTTTGTAAAAAAGGGGGTTCGTTTTCTTTTTCCTTTTAAGTGTCCAATTTGTCAATTATCAATGTTTCAAATTGGTTGCTTTCCTTTTTTAGGAGCAAGCATTCTTAGAAAAGAAAAGTGAGTTCAAAAAGCTAGGTAAAGAAATGATTTTTTATTTCCCATTTGGTGCTTAGTGTTTATTTTATATTTCAGTTTTGAATTGTCATCGTTTCATAAGTTTTTTTTTTTTTGTTATATATTTTTTTAACCAGACATGATTTACCGTTGAAAAACTGTCTTATTGTTTATGTTTGGACTTGATTATCAGTTACTTTATGAGAATTTTAAATACTTACGGTAAGGGTTTTTTTTTTCCCCCCTCTGCTTTCTGGAAATACCTGTTAACCACACTACTAATTGTTTCCCAAATGGTACTATGCTTTCTTGATGTGCTAGTTGCATTTTTTTAAATTCTTTTCCTTCGGGAATCAAGATTTACTAGATAGTTACTTTGTTGACATTGCCTGCCCATGGTGCAATATTTTGAGTTGGCTTGGGGTATTGTTGTTGAATCAGAATCGAAACGTTGTTTGTGGGCAACACAAGGAGGAAATACTGGGTCAGCTGCGACAACTGGCGAAGAAAGAACCCGAATCGAATTATGGAAACGTGGATTTGGAGTCGCTTTTGGGGTTCGAAGCCCTTGTGCCTGTCCAAAATGTGCAGCCACGAGGAAGAATGTGTGTAGGTTCTCATTGTGAAGCAGAGGAAGAGCCAAATACATTTTCAGCATTCGAGGTGAAACTTTCTTTCTGTTTATAAATTCCAAAGTTATTGCTTGAGAAAGCTAGATTGTCATCTTTTATTTTTTTTGTTTAGTGTTGGAGATTTGAACTTGATGTGTAGTAGTTCAGATTTGAACTTGAATGTGCCAATTCCTTTTTTTTTCCCTTACTATTAACTGGTTTTCCATTCCTAGGACAAAAGAAAAATTAAAATCACTGAAAAGTATTTTGTAACCTTGAATTTAACAAAAATTAGAATGAGTTAACTTATTTCCCATGCAGGCTCGGACATGTCAGTGGTGCATTGATGGTAGTGAGAATGTACATCAAGATGGTCTTCCTCAAACCTCATTAAGGAGCCATCTTCAAGAAAGTTATAAGGATTCCAAGAAGCATTCAGATGTTGGTGACAGTGTGAGTCATGCTGATGATGCCCATAATCAACAATCACAACATCCCATGTATTCCAACACCGTGCAGGAATTCCAAAAGATATTTCCGTATGAGTTAACCAGCCAGGAAAGAGAGACCGCGATTTCACGGTACAAGGAGAAGAGAAAAACAAGGAGGTATGTTCTCCAATTCTTTCTACAAATTCCCAGTTCTATGGTTAAGACTTGAGAGCTCAACAATTGCTAAATTTCTACTCTTTTTTAGCACCCTGAAACCTTTGGAAGTTTTGTTGGTTGCACACATTTGTTTCTGGAAAACAACAGGTATGATAAGCGCATCAGATATGAATCGCGGAAGGTCCGAGCAGAAAGCAGGACAAGGATTAAAGGGCGTTTCGCCAAGATGGATCATTGAACTTCTGGTATGTAAATTGCAATTCTGTTTTTTTATGTTCTTTTCTTCTACAATGAAATGTTAAAACAACAGATGTATTATTGTTTTCGTAGGTCCTATAAAAATGAGTCTCGCGGTCATTGAGTTTGAGATATTGAATTAGATTTTATATGACTAACACACACAATCTAACAGGTATAATCGACAGATTTATATGACAAAGATATCAAGTATGAAGACACAGACGGGTTAGATGTACGACAGGGATTTGGAGCATCTTTTAGACATCTGATAATGTAGTTACTTACGACGTGAAACATTGTTGTATAGTATATATAAAAATAGTCGGTCATAATTGTAATAGCTTTTGAAGTAGATTGTGTAACGAGGCTGCTGGACTACGATCACCATTCTTACACCGTAACATGCTGGGAATTAGCCTTGGGAATACAAGATTAGCAAAAGAACAGTCATGGACTCGGGGTGTCCGTCTCTGGTCATGATTGGCTCGGTGTTTGCCGTGATTGGAAAGGAGTTGACGGACCATTCTGGGGTGAGGATGAGCGGCAGATTGGAGGAGTGGGAGCTTTGGTTGGCGACCTGAGGAGTTAAATGACGCATTGCTTGCCAAATTTGACTTTCCATTTTGTTGGGGTGATATGAGGGTGCTAAGCCACACAATGTGTACATCTTTGAAGAGGTCCGAGATGAGAGGTTCTTTTGCGTGGCGATGAGATGACGAGGTCTAATCAATAACCATAGGATAAATTTATGAATCCCCATGAACTATGCAATTTGTATACACATGCTTCCCGAACTTTAGAAAGTACATATGGTGTTCTCTGCACTATATTATTTCTTAATAAGGGCGTTTTTTATGGTAAATTTAGTTCAACAATTACCTCACGAATCATTCATAATGCATAATGCAAACAAAGAAAACAAAGAAGTATAGTGGTTCACTTAATGTGAGTTACGCCTATTTTAGGATTTATTTATTTATTTATTCTGAATACACAAATGTGAGCCAAAAGAGAAGTTGCTTCTGTGTGGTTTTCCACCTTTGTTTATAGCTATAAATTCACGTATAGATTGATTAAATTATAATAATTTAAAAATAAAATCATAAATATCTCTTTCTTAATTTTATTTCGACTTTCCTCGTATTTAACCTTCCATAACTATTGTCTAGATCACGTTAATCCTAAATTTGGTGGGGATTTGGTTTCTTATATTTGTAATTCAAATATGCTTTTTTGGCTTTAGATATTTCCTCAACTCAACCTACTGACTTTTTTAAGATATCTCTATACTTGGGAAGGCCCTATCGACTTGTCCTCCTATTGAGATCCTTTCTAGGACTTGCGCCCTTATTGGGCTCTTCTTAATCTTGACACTGGAGCATGGGCCGTCGAGGTTACCTGCAACAAGCATTTTCATATTCAACGCTACAAAGCAGAGGTGAGTTTTGTTATAAAGCGTCCACTTAGGAGCATGGGATGAAAAAGACGATTATGAGATTATTTTTGCGCGAACGTTTTTGTTGATACGAGGTGAAGTGAGATTGCTATATCACTGCCGGTATGTATAATTCTAAATGATATGGGAATTGCGAGTAAAAAAGGAGATGAAAGTTGTGGTAAAAGTGAGGAAGTTTTGTCTGTGATTTGTTTTAATCTTTCAAAATTTAAACATCTGTTTTATTCAAATTTACTTTATATCCTTCTGCTAACGTCTATTTTGTTTAAATTTACTCTATTTTAACGTTAAAAAATTGAAGTTTTACCATGAAAATATCAAAATTACAATTAATAAATTGAAAGACTAATTTGGTGCCGTTTTAAATTGTAAGGGTCAAAGTAAGACAACTCTCATTCTTTTGGTTTTGAATTTGAAATCGATCCAATATAATATTCTTCTTAGTTTTTAGTGCAATGAAAAAACTAGGTATATCTTCAAGGGTGAAAAATAAAGTAAATGTATTAAGAAGGAGAAAGATGATTGGGCAAATTAAGGTGACAAAAAGCTCCAAATGTCTTATATTTATTAGACTGGTGTTCCCTGAATAATTTATCATCAACAGGCCTTAACTTTTGCCTAGTCAAGTTTATCATGTTATCATATTGACTTTATTTATTTATTTATTTCAAATTCCTAAAGTTAATGTTAAGGTTTCGTATTTAGGAAGCGTGTTACAATTTTTTTAGCGTTTTTCAAAGTTTAGGAATTTATCATTAGGATTTGTTGTTATGGAAGTTGATGATTTTCATTTAGTTAGACTCTTATTTAAAATACGAAAACCCTAATCTTTAAAGGAAATTAATTAAAATGGTATCTTTTTTGGAGTTATCTTATCATCTTTCTTTTTATTATTTAGTTTTAGTTTGATCAAGTATCCCTGGTTCAGAAAGCGTTTTACTAAATTTAAATTAGGTTACCTTATCTTTTGAAGGAGATTAGTTAAATTAATATCTTTATCCTTTGATATTGTTTTATTTTCTAGAATTCTACTTCTAACAAGAGTAAGATTCGTACCAAACAGTATATATAGCATCCAACCATCAACTTCATGGCATCATACTTGTGTGTTTTTATCTTCTTTTTCTTTCTTTTTTTGGGTGGAGTCGGGTGGGTTTTACCACTAGACTATGCATGCAACTACTAGTTTTTCTTTATCAAGATTCAAGAATTAGGAACTTGTCGAGTTTTGCTCTTATTGATGAGATGAGATTGGATTATCCGTGGATCACAAGGGAAAAACTTAATCCTTGATGATGTCGTGTTGCGCAGGCATTAATTAAGCAGGTAAATACGAAACTTACTCATTCAACATGATGCTGCTAATGTCCAGGAAAACAAGGGTCACAAAGAAAAAAAAAAGATTTTGTTGGCATACTTGGTAGCTCTCAGGCTTTTATGTACTTATTGGACGTTCAAGAAACCATGATTAGTCACTTTAGGAACCTGCATTATCAGAACAATAAGCCATGAAAACCCGATCTTGAATCCTCGAAAGTCGCTCTGCGTGTAATCCTCGAAGCAGTAGAATTGGTGTTGGCTCTCAGCCTGCAGCATTACCCTGCAAACAGCTTCCCCTTTAATGATTCAACACAAAACCAAACCACCAAAGCTGAAGTGCTCATGAATTCAAACATTAGTAATATCAGAGACACTAAATTCTTGAATCAAATATTGTTCATCAATTGATGTTACAATTTTCCAGCCAGATAAATCCCAAATTGCAACATGAAGTTTGTGGACAGTATTTGGCATCCCTATTATCCTGATTGCGGCCATAAATTTAGTCTCGTAAGGAAAACAAAGTCAATTCCATGGTTGGGAAGCATGTCCCAATTCCGTGTCTTTTTTTTTTTCTCCTCCAAAAGTTTCAGCGGCTTCTTTTTCTATGCGATCCGCTTTTTTCGGGACATTAGCAACATCATCAAGGACGGTTGAATCTGTAAATTCCATGTCTGCCTGATTAATACATGTGCAAGCGGCATCCTTAAGGATTAAGTCTTTCTCTTTGCGGTCCACTGGTCAGTCCAAACTCATCTCGTCTATAAGAGCGGAATATTCAACAATTTCCTCATTCAAAGAGCTCCAGTTATGGACCTTTCCATTTCCATTTTGCACTCCTCAGGTAAAAGAATGAGACGCTCGTTTAGAGACGCAGTGGTAAGACGAAGTCAACTTTATCCTTCCTATTTCATCTATGCACCGGAAAAATAAGTTCAAGTATTGTAGTATGTAAGGGTTTTATATTGTAACTGCTTTATGTTTTACACTGTAGTTTTTAATAGCTTTATATTATAGATGGCCAAACTGATGGTTCAAACTGGTGTAGCAAACACACGGTCAGTCAAAACTAGAGTAAAGTCATAAATTCAAGCAAGCATAGTACTAATTCCTCCTAACCGATTGAAGGATATGTCGACAAATATGTCCTCTACATTTTCACAAGGTTAAGCTGCCACTATAAAACCCCAAACTTTTAGATGAAATTTAACTAGAGGCAAAAATCAATTGGAGACTGAAATGCAAATCAATGCATCATCCAAGATTTAAGCCTAGCTGAATTTGTACTTCTGCCACATGTCAGTTAGGATATAGGAACTATGTATCTCATAACTACTCATTGCTGTGAAAAATCTGAAATATTCTAAGAAAATTATTAAACAAGAAAGTCTTTTCAAAATGATTCTGTAACAGAACCATGGACGTCCTTCACTTTGTCGTGAGAAACTGTATTGTGCTCTTCGAAGCTCATAACACTTAGCCATCGTCAATATTTGCAAAAGTAAAAGCACAAGCGTAGTTGAAATTAATAAGTTAAAACCGAAACATTATAATATGCAAGAGTTATACACTGTAATAGTTTTTTGCTTTATACTATAGCAGTTGAAACTAATAAGTTCGAATTATGTTCATAAACAAAGTAATAATGTCTATATTAAGAAAATAGATTCTCAATGAAGATGAACCATAACAAAAAAACTGTGGGAATTTTATGAAAAAATAAAACAAAACAAAAAAGATATCCCCAATATATAAGTGATGAAAATTAAGAGGAGAAACTTCAAGAATTTAGAAGAGTACAATCATTCTAGAAATACAAGACAGATTCAAATGTTTTTTGAAATAATGTCTCGTAAACTTTTGCATCTTGAATTTATAAATTTGTAGAAAATTATTGTAAATAACGATGTTATTTATTTCTTTGTTAAGGAAAAAAAACATGACATATAATGTGCATATGAACCATTAGATAATGAAATAAATTAAGATAGTTTTAACTCAAATTTGTTGGAATTTAGATGTTTAATTATGTTTTTTTTTTTTTAAATTAGAGTAGGAGGATTCTCATGTTTCATTCTTGTTATATTTCAACTTCCTTATTGAAATTTTATTGTATTTCTAAGAAGCCCCCTCACATCATGGACCAACAATGACACTAGGCCCAAAGTATGCGGTTAAAACTACCAGTCCAATAGCTAGTTTGGCCCCCATATTATCTTCGCCAGTTTTGTTCATCAAAAAATTGTCACTGAGGCAGTCGTTAAGCAAGAAAACGAAATCCTTGTACTCGGCTAACTAAGGTCAAACTCCGTCAAACCCTCCAACGCCACAGCTTCCCAGCTCTCTCCTCACTTCCCAAGTACGTCCGGTGGCTATATTCTTCTTGTATTGCAGTACCTTTTTTATGTTCACAAAAGTGTGTTCGCCACCTGTTTGTTTTATTGCCTCACCCAAGAAATGGCTCAACTTTCAAACAAGCTCGTCTTTGGTGCCAAATATCTCCAGATCAGTAACCTTAATATAGCTCTTCGCTTAAATATTTCGTTATATCACTCCTTAAAGGAATCCCATGAAGAGCCTTTATCCTCGGAATGGCACGAGAAGTCGTTTCTTAAGTTGACGAAACTGTCTCGTTTGTTGAAGAACGTGGACTCGGTCGATGGTAGGCTTGTTGATTTACGTGACGGTTCGGTAATTTTCGATGAGCGTGTTGAACAAAAAATGCTAAGTTTCAAGTCACTTGCTAGATTCTTTATTGGGTCTCATTTGACTCAGCAAACAACGCTTAAGACTAATAGTTTAAGCCCATTTCTGTGTTTTGGTAGACCAAGTGAAAGAGAAACTATGATTGTGAGTTCACTCACCCAAGTGAGCAACTTCCTAAACATTACTGCCCAACAAAGGAAGGTGATTCGTTTTACGATTTGCCCGCAAGTTACGCAGCACCGTATATGGACAGGGACGCTCGAGGAAGTACTTAGTGGATTAAAACCCGAGTTGGACTATTTAAACAGTCAATTCCCAAGCAAAGGGACTCTTATGGCTCAACAGATCGTTTTCAACTGTCTTAAGTTTTTGCAAGATGCAGACGTGTCGTGCACCAACCTTGATTCCACTTCGTGGATGAGGCTTGCGCCTGTAAAACCAGGTGCTGCTGCTCAATCGTCAAAATGGGAGGATGTTTTGGAGATGTTTAATGATCTCATTGAATGTGTGAAGACCGAAAGCAGATTAGTTCATCACGCGGTAAAGCTCGAGTCGATGAAAGAAGGGTTGGCTCAGATTAAGGATGTCTTGATTGACAAAAGCATTGGGTACAAGGAATCCCGGCACCAAGAAAGCCTTGTGCAGAAGAAACTTACCAAGACTTTGGGTTACTCATCTCAATGCTTGTTCACGCTTTTGTTGTATTATCTTTATGGACATGTTAGAGACATTGAAGTTGATTTATGTGGTGGGGTTTATAACAACGGGGATCAGGAGAACAGTTTTCGCTTGTGCATGGGAAAGATTGTGACTTCAGATGAGGAAAAGGTTATCAAGAGTGGGGTTAGACACTTGGACAGGGCTCTTGGGCTTTTCAAGTTTGTGTGGGATACAGCAGGGATGAAAGGAGCCTTGGACTTGCAAGGCCATTTATGGTGTGTTGGGGGTGGGGAAGCTGAGGGCAGAATGCTTACATATAAAGGGAAAAAGTTCTTCATAAATCGGATTTGTGTTTGATAAAGGCCTGGAATTTGAAGAGCTTTTTTTGTATGATTGATTTACTAATGAACACTGCTGCAGCTCAAATCCATTCATCTGTTTGTACCAGTCATAATGCGCGTCCAGTGGATCTTTTGTAATACGCTAGCTTAGTTACGTAATTGAAGTTTCAATAACGTAGATTACGAATAGTAAAGTAGATTGGAGAGAAATCTAATCCAGAGATTCAAAGAAAAAGGTTGGTCTTTGAAGATATGTATTTGTTTTATCTAGGACTACCATTTGAATTTTTGGGTCTAACTAATGTGAAATGTATGAAATATGCTGTCTTGATCTCTTTGTTAATAAACTAATTGTTTTTATAATTAGTATGGTTTCATGAGGAGTAAACTAATAAAAGGAATAAATAGATCAAAAAAATATTATTTTAAAAAAGAACAATTAAATATTTAGATTCGTGACACAATATTGATTTTTATTTTAAATTTATGTAATTTTTCAAGATTTTTACAAACTACTTTTTATTACTTTATTTTTTTTAAACCTTTGTGTGTCATTATTGTGTTAGATTCTGTTTGAAAATAAATAGTTTATTAATTACACAGTTAAAACTACTTATTTCATAAAGCCAGTAAAATTGATTTACAAGGCATTTGACAAAATCAGTTTTAACTAAAACTTTTAGTTATTATAGTGTAAAGCTTTAATGTGTTACAATTTTAAGTTTAAAAGTTTTACTTTTAATTACACTTCCCAAACATTCTATTAGTTTTTCAATTCAAATGAACCCAAAAATATTAAGACACATACAAATATTTGATCATGAAAAGAATAAAAGTAACTAACCATAATATAAGTCAAAATTGATTAAAAATAATAAAACTATTCCAAAGAGAGGATATATGAGGTCTAAGAAATCTATAAGAGATAAATAAAGTTGAAATGGAGAAAAACATAAAAGAAAAAAAATAAATAAAACCTTACGGGTAAGAGACTACACTAAACAAATAAAGCCAAAAAGATTGGGAAAAAAATAGTCCAATAAAACGTAAAATTAATGGATTGCTTGAAGATTCAATTTGATGTATTAGTAGGGGAGCTACATCCCAATCCATCTCCTTCCTGTCCTCCCTAAAAAATAAATTAAGTCTCTGTCCATCTCTCTCCCTCCACCCTTATTTGTCCCTCCTGCTAGATATACTCTAAATGGGACCTTATGATATTGGCAGAGTCCTCCCATTGCTCTCGCCATAAGCCATGATGCTCCAGCCCGCAACCACTTAAAATTATAAGATACCAAGTCATAAAAAAAAGAAAAAAATAATAAGTGAAAAATTTAAACTCTACATTTTATGTTAGATTCAAGTGTAAAATTACCCAGAGTCTGCTGAAAAAAAAAAAAAAAATTAAATGTTTATTCCTCTGCCTACATTTGACTCTCCTTACCTGTGTTATTGTATTTCTTATTTTTTTAGGAATACAAGGATAAACAAGTTAAATGTCTGAATAAATATATATATATATATAGACTTATTTTCAATATTCTAATAATTATATTTTCAATAATATATATATATATTCAATAATATATATATAGACTTATTTTCAATATTCTAATAATTATATTTTTAATAAAGATATATTTTAATAGCAATTGATTATGTGACAATAATGAGAATTCAATCTTATTAATTATTATAATTTTTTTAATCAACTATTCTCTTTGTTATAACCATTAAGTTTCTATCAAACGACCTATAACAACAATACCTATTAAAACGTAACCATTAAATCTATATCCATATGTGTGTGTATATATATGGTAAGAATTTGCTTAAATATAACTTAGAAGAAGAGAAACCACATAAAAATATGAATTTCATTTCAACAAATTTTTTTACAGCAAAAACAATAATTAGACAGTCATTTTTGTCCTACCAATAAGTGTTATTTTAACTCTTAAATTAATTTTTTAACAATCTAATCTATGATTGAGAAAGTAGTAGCCTTGTGTTTGCAACCTTTTAATGTAAACACTCTAGACTGTTGAAAAGTTAATCTAACATTTAAAATAATGATACCTGCATCTAGATGCATATCTTACTGTAAGAGCTCCCACATTTTTTACATCAACCTCGATTTTGAATGCAACCATCAAGTCTATGCTTAAATAATAAGTCACCATCTACTATTTTTGTGAAAAGCTTGAAGCGAGTCGCATGGATTTTCCGCTGTTCAGTTGCAAGAACAAGTACAAGTCCCTTTCATTTTTTTCCTGTAAACGATTGCAAACATCTACCACATAAGCAAACTCAGGCCCATAAATGTGACAAGCAGATGCTGCTTTATAAGTTGGGAGCTGCAAATCACCTGTAGCAAATTGGAATGGACACACAGGTCATTACCAACTGTACTTTACAAAATAATAATAAAATCTAATGCCATTTTACGACACACGTATATAAATTTTCCCTAAATTATTTTTAATTAGTATCCTGACAGTTTGATCTCTAACCTTTTTTTTTTTTGGGCCAATTAATCCTCAACTTTTTTGACAGTTTTGACTCTTGATGATAAAATTAATGATGAAATTTAATTATTTAATGAAAGTAAGCTCAACAAGCAATAAACTTAAATTTTATAAAAAGCAGTTGTAAAAAGAGAAAAAGTCATCATAATTGAAACATGATGCAATAACATGGCCATTTTGGTTAAATTTTAAGGTCCTACACGATCTCAATTAAATTTCAGAACTCTATCATCAGCAACCAAATCGGTTAAAAAAAAAAGTTCAGAGACTAATCGATCAAAAACATATTCAGGGTATAAACTGTCACTTCTTAAAAACCTCAAGGACCCATACGATAATCCAATACATGTTTTATACACACATTTTTTGTGAGATGCATTTAACTTTGTCTTGCACAACCAGAATTGAAAAATGATACAAAGTGGAAAAAATGCGACTAATCGCTCGGTTGTTTCTTTAGATGAAATTTTAGTTACAAGTTACCTGCGGCAATCTCTGACGCAAGCGTGCTGCAACTAAAGTGACGCGTCAACCACCATTTACAGCGCAGTCTCCAATTCTTTCCAGATTTACCGTCTTTAAATATTTTGGGGATCTCATTGAAAGAAACTGAACACCTTTTTTCAAGTCCAGTTTCGTTTCCATCTTGACACCATGACATTCGGTCTTCTTCATGCTCTAAAAGTTTCAAGAAACATGAAGCGAACTCTCTCCATGTATTGTAGTCTGCATAAGCAGCATCAAGATGTAAAGCTATCATCTCCACTAGAGATTCAGTACTATACTCTCCTGAAACGTATCAAAAAGTAAATGATTAGAAAAATGAAAGAGTCTATGAATAAGAGCTTGTTCCTCAACATACAAATACACAACTTCCATAAATACATGCATACACACACACACACACACATATATATATATATATAACAATAACTGCCAATTACTTCAAGATCTTATTAAAAGTCTAGCCTAGCAAATGTACATGTATTTTGATAATAAAGTAATAGCACAAAAGCGAAACAATTCGTGCGACAGGTCATCTAAAAAGAAAATATATTAGATGAAAGGAAAAATACAAAATTCAGAACTAAAACAGAAAAAAGAAGATCACAGTATCAAAGATTAAAGAGAGGATCGCTAAATCCGTTAGGCAGAAGTAGCTCAGAAACCTTAAAATGTTGCATCCTGAGCAACTAGACAAGTTTGCCCATTGACCAGAAGGCCATAGGCATACAATGTGATAGCACGAGATATACAATCTATCTTACAAAAAAAAAAAAAAGTGAAAATGGGGTAGCAAATTGATAGCCTATCAGCATCTGGTTCTCTTAGGTATATCTCTTTCAAATGAGCTCTGATTCAAATTTGAATGTGGTGACAAAAACATTTTGACTAGAAAACAAAAACTAAAAACTCATATGGAGAAAATAAATCACTGATAGACCCAAATCAACAACCCTTTAAATCGTATATCAGACCGGGAATTACAATGGTTTAGGAGATTTTTTTAAACCAAAAAAGTACAAGCTGCTTCAGTGTTTTAGGTTGATAAGCTAAGTAAGTCCCCGGCACTAAACATGAAGAGCTTGAAAGAGTTAGGTTCACCGAAAATAATAAAAAATGTAAGAGGGAATTGTTTCACCAAGGCCATGTACTCTCAATTTTCCGAAAGATGAATTACCATTTTGATGCATGGTTACAAGCTGTGCCAATGAATTGCAACAAGTAGGATCCTTCTTTAAGATATTTTCATAACAGGAGGAAAGTTCAGCATTGTTTCTATGATCAAAATGCTCCAAAAGACTAGCTCTTAATCTGCACGACATGTAAATATCCGCAATGAACTGCTTTGCATGAAGGAAAACCTCATTGCTGTTAAAATGCTAAATAGCAACAGAAGTTGAGAAAAATAAGTTTGAATAAGAAAATAAAAAATTTTGCACTAAACATCAACTAAACATGATTCAAAATAACATTTGTCACAAAGTAAACAGCAAAACATCAGAAGGCACTTAAATTAGCTTATACAATTAGAGTTTATCTCAGACTGCTGCACACTACAAGAAACAAACTAAAACAAAACCAGTCAAATAACCAAGGAAGCTTGCAGTGACATCAAATGTGACTGGGCATTTTTATTTAAAAATAAGATATGATTAACTAATTACTAACCAATCTTTTCTTTTTCTTTGAGGAGACATTATCCTCTGTTCCCTTGTATAGAATGCTTTATAAATAACAGGTTTTTCTTATTAGAAAAAATATTTAACCAATCTTTCCATCTATAGGAGCACATCAGCTGTTATCATTGTTGCATTTTCAAGTCCAAATCTAGAAGCTAGCCCAAATTTTTCTATTAGAGGGAACTGAGAACACGGAGAAGGGATGATCAAAGGTCTGCAATCCGCACCACAAGAAGATGACAGAACTAAGAAGATAACTTAAATTATCTTCTGGTAAATATACATATGAAAAATAGAAACTTGTAAATTCTCTCGCAGTGCGGAGTATGGACCCAGATGGAATTCAGCACAAATCTTGGTTTCAATTCTCGAAAATTTTCTTTTCTAGGAAAATAGACTCACCAAACCTTACCCATGACCCTCCAAGCACCAAGTAGCACCACCAATTCCGTATTATCTACTTCAATTATCCCACCAAACTACACCCTGTACAAGCATTACTGCAATTATCCTACCTAGCAAGTTAATCCTCTGCTAGAAGTATTCACTCTACACCTTATACCTTGCTTTCCAGAAAAATCTTACAAAAACAGACTTACTTTCCTAAGCAAAGAAGTTAATCCTAGTTTTTCTTAGCCATTAGAGTAAAAGCACAGAAATAAATTCAATACCGGATAAGGGTTGGGTTTGAATTACAGCAGAATTGAAGCAGAATATTTAAGACCTCATCAACTTGACCTCCAACCAGCAACAACTATCACAGAGAGCCACATGAATTTCATAAGAAAATAGTCATTAATTGAGCCATAGCATCTGCGTTAAATCCGAAGGCACGATAAAAATTATGCACATGGACTTCACAAAACCATGATAGGAGAGCCTAAGCGAGACGTGTATGACTACTATTCTCATGATGAAGCAGTTATCAGATAATGCACCATTATTTGGAGAGAATACCTATTAATATGCTAATATAGTTTTTTTTTCCTTTTTTTTTTTCCCAGTTTTATCAATCTTACACAAGCAAAAACTACATGCAATCAAACATTTTAGTTTTCTCAAGATAAATAGGCACCTGTATCAAAGGAAGTAAGGCCGCCAATATCGGTGGAGTTGAGCAAAGAGCAAGTCTTAGGTACTTGACCGCCTCCTTATAATAGTCATTGAACATTTGCCTGTGCGAAGACAACAAATCCTCAGAATGCTCAATTGATCGTGGCAACCGTACCGGCAATAACAATGAATTTAATCCTTCTGGAAACACAATTGTGAAAGAATTTCAGAAAACATCATGCATTCTCATAAACAGAGGATAGTGTACAGAGAAAGGCTAACAGAATCCACAGGGTAAAGAAATAGTTATTTGTTGGTCAAATAACAGAAAGATTGATCTCCAGTACACCAGTAGTTTTACGTAACACGTGCATCAACCTCCTTTAAGCTTAAAATACATATCATAGTTCTAAGCATCAACAGTGGTGTAGTATTGCTATACAAGTGTGAGGTTAAACAAAAAGAACAACTTATAGTGTTCAACAACAATGGGTTTCTCATATAAACAGCATTTAAAATAAACCAAATCTTATTATCCAGCTTACAAACTTCTGAAATTTTCAAATATAGCTCAGCAGATTCACTAATGGCGTCATTTAGAATAAACCAAATCTTATTATCCAGCTTACAAACTTCTAAAATTTTCAGATATAGCTAAGCAGATTCACTAATGACTTATCTAGAGAACTAGACCAAGTTTCCTTCAAGCTCGTACCCATATAATAAGCAATCTGAAGTTGTAGCAGGAAATATATTCCTATATTATTTTTAATTTGATTTCTTACGAATAAGGTGTCAAATTACCATGTCAAATAAATAAATGAAACAAAAACCTTAGCTTGTACAAAGAAATCAACTTGTACAAAGAAATCAAGTTTTTGATAGTCTAAAACGCAACAATACTTCTCTGGGAATAAAAAATGGTCAGAAATTCGATACTCACCAAGAGCTGAGAAATTTGAAGGGTGTTGAAATTGATCACCATGATAAAATGATACTTCATTTCCTGTATCGTCAGTAGAATTAGCATAGAATCCTTGGGGCTGAAAAAACTGTAAAGGGTTTCCGATCTTGATGCTATTATCAACCCTAATAGAATTTTCTCCGCGTAATCTGCTATCAGATTCCATAAATGATATTTGCTCATTCTTAATAGAAGAGTCTGAATTACAGGGATGGTCTGTAACGGCTTCTTGAGAGTTGGTGTTATCATTTGTTTGGCGAGGGACAGCAACTTGTTCGGAGTCTGTCAACAGCATTTCTTTTGGGACCTTGGAATACCACAACTGGTAGAATGTAAGTCCTAAAACCATACATGAGACTGGGTCTCTACCGAATTCATTTTCTTGGATGAGGCTGAAAAATACCAAAAACATAACAAGAGTCCATTACTTCCATTTGACATATTGAAGAAACTAAATTCTGCATGTTAGAGCATAAAAGAAAAGAATAAAAACCGAACGAACAACACAATAAGCAAACCGTTAACGACTGTTTTTCATGACTAAAAAAAAAAAAAGGATAAATTGCTTCAACATCAAGGAACTACTGTCCAGAAGAGGAACGAGAATCATACCTTAGAGCAGCCTGATGACCATCCTCAACATTCCCTTCCGCAAGACAGAATAGGATGAACTCCAAATGAACCACAAATTTATCCTACTCAGAACCAAAGAAAAAAAAAAGAAAAAAAATCCATGTACGGACACGTAAACGATTAGAGTGCACACACAATCGGTTATATAAGTTCATTTTCTTCCTACTGTTTATCCTTCTCGACAAATACAATTGAGGTTAGCATAGAACAACTGCACCGTAATTACATACCTCGATTGCTTGTCCTTTTGGCATTCCAATCTTTCTCATCCAAATATCATAAATGTTTTTTATTTTAGTAGCGTTAAAATAGTCAGCTCTCAAATGTGTAAGCACCTCCATCAATGCCTAATAGCAAATGCAACCCAACAAAAAATAAATAAAAATAAAACAAAATAACATATACAAACCAAATGTTCCAATAAAAAAAAGCTACAAAATGTGTACCGTATACTTGAAGCGGTTGTTGGGAAGTGACTTGTCTTTACCAGTCCCTTTCAACAACACACTCAGAACACCACTTGCTTCGGTCCAGTTTTGTTGCCTCAGGAGCTGCTGCAAAAGGTAGTTCAACCTAGCACGGTTCTCAGACCTCAAGGTCTTGGAACCTAGACCTAGGGCATAGGAGGGCTTGGTCAACAACAAAACACTCTGTCTCGTCGGATTACCAATTTGACTATCGTCGATCCTTGTTGTCGACTTTCTCTTGAGTTTGTTTCGTCCGATTGAATCATTAGCGATGATATGTTCATCTTGTTGGGGATTTGGACTTTGAACCAAGCTCATCGGTTTTTGGTTTTGGTTGGTTCGTTACCAAAATTTTCTAACGGAAAAATGTCAGTGTACTAACCAATTTCCCAAAAAAGGAAAAAAGGCAGCACTATGATCGTCTTGTACCCAGATCACAGGTGTTACCTTTAACCCACAAAAATCCAGTAAAATTTATTTAGGAAGAAAAATTGTTCATATCTTAGCGTGCTTTGGAGAGTGGATTTCGGTTTCGCACGAATAAAACAAATTTATGGATGTTTCGGAGGCTAAAAAACTGGAGATAGAATCACAGATGTATTGAAGAAGATGGCGTTGGATTACTGAGTTTTCAAGATTTTGATTCCAGTGAGAGAGAAGAACGGCGACGGAATCAGGAGAAGAGGAGACCGATGAGAGAATTTTGTCGTCAGAACTTACCCTTGCTCGTTTTTAAGATTCTATTCTTTATTAGGTATGATGTACTCATAAGTGGTATCTTTTAAGTATTTTCTTTGTTAAAATATTTTGTCCTTATTATTAAAATGCTCAAGATATTTATATATTTTATCAAAGTGTTATTTTTATCTATCTTATTATTGAAATGTTTAAAACATCGTACATATTTTAAAATCATATTCAAAATACTCTTGAACTAGATAATTTTTTGAAAAGGTTCTAGATTATTGTTCCCAATAGATATTAATTTTAAATATAACCTAACTTGAAAATTAAAAAAAAAAGTAATTTAAAATGTTTAAATAAATATTTTAACTAAGTAAATACTTTAATTATTTTAAGGTTTTACCCTTTTAAGATTGATTTTTATTTTGTATTTTAGTTAATAATGTTTTAAAATGTATTTAGCAAAAATTATGAACAATAATTTTATTTTTTTAAACAGTTTAATCAAAAATGAAAAAACTTATCAGTAACAAAAACACACATACATAACATAACTTTTCAATTTAATATATAGTGCGATGGATAATATTGAAATTTTCAAAACATCAATTGCTTGAGGGAGTATTTTGAGCATAATTTTGAAAGTACGAGGGTGTTTTGAGAATTTTAATAATAAGAGAAACAAAGATGATATTTAAGCAAAAATGAAACCTATTGTTAAAAGAAAAAAAAATAAAAGTGTACATCTAAAATTGAAAAATCGTC
>CAMOHE010046479.1:5731-39403 GCA_946598075.1 Artocarpus hirsutus | reverse complement strand
TCGTCAGAACTTACCCTTGCTCGTTTTTAAGATTCTATTCTTTATTAGCCAATTAGGGGAGAATTCGGTAAAAAGCCCAAAAAAAAAAAAAAAATAAGGCAAATGGCCTCTCATTTTTTAAATTAAAAAATAGGTTTTTTTTTAGCATCAAAATTGTTTCAATTTTTTTCACAAAAAAAAATAACTGTATTGAAGAGAGGAATCTAAATATGGTCTCCAAAAAAAAACTGGAACTGTTTTGATGTCCAAAAAGCTAATTTTGTGATGTCCAAAAAAAAAAATAAAAGGCCATTGACCCAAAATTTTTTCCTCAAAGTCCCTTTATCAAAGTACCCCCGTTAGGTATGATGTTAAACATAAGTGGTGTCTTTAAGTATTTTCTTTGTTAAAATATTTTGTCCTTATTATTAAAATGCTCAAGATATTTATATATTTTATCAAAGTGTTATTTTTATCTATCTTATTATTGAAATGTTTAAAACATCGTACATATTTTAAAATCATATTCAAAATACTCTTGAACTAGATAATTTTTTGAAAAGGTTCTAGATTATTGTTCCCAATAGATATTAATTTTAAATATAACCTAACTTGAAAATTAAAAAAAAAGTAATTTAAAATGTTTAAATAAATATTTTAACTAAGTAAATACTTTAATTATTTTAAGGTTTTACCCTTTTAAGATTGATTTTTATTTTGTATTTTAGTTAATAATGTTTTAAAATGTATTTAGCAAAAATTATGAACAATAATTTTATTTTTTTAAACAGTTTAATCAAAAATGAAAAAACTTATCAGTAACAAAAACACACATACATAACATAACTTTTCAATTTAATATATAGTGCGATGGATAATATTGAAATTTTCAAAACATCAATTGCTTGAGGGAGTATTTTGAGCATAATTTTGAAAGTACGAGGGTGTTTTGAGAATTTTAATAATAAGAGAAACAAAGATGATATTTAAGCAAAAATGAAACCTATTGTTAAAAGAAAAAAAAATAAAAGTGTACATCTAAAATTGAAAAATCGTCCTTCAAAAAAAAAAATTGTGTACAACATTACATTAAGATCCGATATACCCTACTTAGAGCTGTTGGTTTTAGCACTCCACTCTTTTTACCAATAGATTAAACCCTACGAATACTTTGTCTTAACCAGGCACTGCCACAGATGTCCCCGTGTTTTTTTTTTTATTACTAATACGTGCAAGACTCACAGAGGAGATGAACATTGTATGTCTCTTTTCTTTTTTATAACAAGAAAACAAGGAATCCTATTTAGTCGATATTTGGTATCCTATTTTCTTATCTTATTAGTGTCTTATTATTATTTTTTTGACAAATTATTTAAAACTCAACCATCGAAATATATAAATATGATTTGGACAGATGAGGGGCTGCGGCTTTGGTCAACACTCGCTGGTTTGTCAACTACGGGCACAAACGACGAATCTTTGCTCGCACTGCGTACCGTAGGCGGGAAACGACGGTCGTGTTCCTCGCACGTAGTTGTGCTTGGGTATGGATGTTCCTCAACGACAAGGTGTAGGGTCAACGAGGTTGATAAGATACGGGAATCTGAATCCTTATTACTTGGATTTGCTAGACGTAAGCCTTGGAGATCGACGGCAAGGAATTCCCAAACGACATTTTGTACGGAATGGGAATCTTCGTGGGGGTGTGATGGGTTCCGGGAGCGAGCTTTCGGTGATCATTAGGCGTGCTTTCGAGATCCTAAAAACGGCCCTTTTGGACAACTTTTGCAAGATGGGGCCTGGTTTTACATTGGGCCAGAGTATGCATGGGCTTGAGGTTTTCTTCAAGGCCCGCCTGGTGGGGGTAGCTTCCGAAATTGGGCTTTGTTCTTGTTGATGGGCCTATTCCAGAAGTTAAGCCTGAGAACTTGTGTTTCTCGGGTGAGAGTCGTGGGTATAGGTATTTTGCTTGGCGACGTTGAGGAGCAGCGTCGTGACTGCTATTGGGGCTTTTCAGCAAACAAATCAAAGAGTTGTTTATGATACTCAGGCCATGAGGTTGAGTTTTGATGCTGAGATTTGTCAACTAAATGCATGGAGTGAGTTGTCGTACTAGTTGGACTAAAACATGTCTTACCGTGTAACGTTGTTGTCGTTTAGCAACACTCGAAAACCACAATGTTCAAGAACAGACCGGAAAAAGAGCATTCATGTTCACCCTTGCGGGGATTTATCTCACTAGACATATACTAGGCCCCACCAAGTGGGTCCATATGGATCCCACAAGTGGAATCCACTCTATGTGAGTAATTGGGACAAACCCTTGAAGATAAGAGGGTGATTTACGTAAGTATCTAATTTTAAGATCTTGAATTTAATACTGTCTATAAACTATTTTAATTGCAAACTTGTTTACTATGTTACATGTAAAGATAATTATTGTAACGTTCCTTTATGGACGTCACATGAAACAATAACTTTTATCGTTATCTCTTAATTATTTAATAAGAAAACTCGAACATATAAGTATTATTCAATTGATTCAATTGTTTACCTAGGAATTTTGGCCTAAATTTTTTTCTTAATTAATTAAGATCCCAATTTAAAAACATGAAATAAAACTTTATTTTTAGACAATTAGTTTATTTGTAAATATCTGCTCCTAAAATTTCATATGACCACAACTTTCAAATAGATTCAATATCTATTTACCTTGAATAGTTTTTTTTCCCTCCTCAGTTAGCCCAATGGAATATCTAAGGTATGCAGCTAACTGACTACCTGCAGAAATAGTTAGTCTTAACATGATAGGTATGTAACGTATAATCAAATCACAACACATAAATTATTACAAACCAAAGTTCGACAATCCAACAACATAACATCGAGTTCATGAGAGTGATAAAAACGTAATAATTAAATAAGTCTCGTAATATGCACAAAAAAAAAATTTAATGTAGCATTATTATTATTTTATTTCATAATGTGACTCTGTGTTCCAACATCACATTCTTTGTATACACAACTGTCCGTCCACCCTCCATGTAAAGTCGCAGCCTTACCTTGCCTGCAACATGATATAACTTAAGTAAGCATTAAGCTTAGTAAGTATATATGAAATCTCACAAATAATTTTGAAAACTTTAATCATAAACATGAGTTGTTGTATCTTTGTCATAATCATCATAGTACATAAAGCACATTTCATAAAAACATATTTTTTTCATTTTTCTTTTATCCATAATAAACCATTCATTCTATCTTTTAGGACCCTTGCATTGTACCATTAATATCATTATAATGCATCGTCATGAGAGGAGAATGATAGCTAATCCTAAACCAAACGCGACAAGTCCACTTTAGGGGACAGTCCACCTTGAGGGACGCATCATCATTGGATGTGCGACGCCTTAATTATGTGATACATATATGTATATATACACATATATATTTTTGAGAAACGTCTTATGCATCATAAAGTAAGTTATAAATATTTGTAGAAAAATGCTCCTTAAATCGTCATGAAAAGCCTTTGTAAAGAGAAATGCTCATTTATAATCATTAATATCATATAACATTTCTCAAAAAATTTTATAATCCTTTATCATGTTGTAGGTGAGAATATACTTATTGGCTTATAGCAAACTACTTAACCTATTGCAAGTGCCTCAAAAGTCTTTAACGTTATAACATAGCGATAAAAGAAACATTCTTAGTATAAGTTCCATAACCAATATCTCTTTTGGAAATTCCATAACCACTAAAACATCCTTAACATTTGTCTTTTCCTTTTGACTTTCATCTACAATGTTTGCTAGAAAACCTGTGCATCCACTAGCCAGTGACTTCCTCGCCTTCATGGCTGACAGAAATAGTTTTGGTTTCTTTCTTGATTCACCCATGAACACGACTTCACTTTTTGGATCATAGATCACCTTTCGTTGTCAGCACTCAATTGAAGCATTATATTTCCCAAGGAAGTCCATCCTGAGAATAACATCATAATCATGCATGTCCAATACAATGAGATTGATATAAAGTTCTCTATCAGAAATTCTTAAAGGAGCGGCACGTAAGAAATGTGTGGATGATATCACTTTCCCCAAAGATAGCGTAACAATGAACCCTTGTCCCATACATTCCTCATTTCTTTTTAGGTTTTTGACAAAAGATATAGATATAAAAAATGGGTAGCACCTGTATTGAAAAGTACATGAGCATTTTTGATATGTATAAGGATTTGACCTGTGATGATATTGGAGGTTTATGCTATAGCTTCTTCTTTTGTGACGGTATAGATGCGAGCACTAGTAGGTAGAGCTTTCAATCTTCCTTGATATATAAGTGGTCCTTCAAGGGTTGCCTGCATACTATAGAGTTAAGGAAGGGATGCTTTATGCTGGTTATAGGAGTAGGTCTTCATAGGGTAGTTAATGGATATATGGCCATTGTGATTGCAAGTGTAGTCCTTGTTGGTGCCTTGTCAACACTCTCCAAGATGCTTCCTCCCACATTTAGCACAAGATTGGATCTTGTTGTTGTTGTGGCATTGACATTGACCATTGTTTCCCCTTTGTTGTTCTAGCCTTTCTGATTATGAAATTGCCCTTTCTCTTATTGTTTGAGAAGCTCCAACCGCCTATCTCTGACGTCATCACAAAGGAGGTCAGCTTCGCCGTCCAACACCACCAGGTCCCCTCCCTCTCCATCAACGTCAATTGCCTGGACAAGTAACCGGACGAGCCTGAGACTGCTGCCTCTCGAAGGAGCCCAATCACTCCCGCGAGGCCGAGGTCAAGGACCTCCTAAATATACTCTACTTTGGCTCACCACTACCACCTTTTTCTTCTTCTTTAGATGAAATTTGAAAGAAGTTTCTATGTTTGTTTGTACTTTTCTCGAAAAAATTTCTTTGGAAAGGTGAAAAGAAAAGAAGAGAAAATAATGTGTTGGGTTGGGTTTGAAGGCAGAATTTTTTTTTGGGTAAAATCTAGTCATGAGGTTTGGCTCACGAGGCATTGGAGGCATGAAAAGGTTATTGCACGGTGACAAGGCCGGGCTCGCAAGGTCTTCAACACGAGGAGGTCATCGACACAGTGACAAGGTTGGACTCGTAAGGTTAGGGCAGCCCAAGGAGGTTGTTAGTGCAGTGATGAAGTCGGGCTCACGAGGCTGGGCGATGCAAGGAGGTCGTCGTTCTGGGAGTGGGATGGGGCTTGGGTTAGAAGACGAACGAAAAAGATGAAAGAAATTAGGGTTTTTGTTTAAATAGATTGTTTTTTTAGATTTTTTTAATAAATTTTTGTTTTAATTTTTTGATATATCAATTATTATAAAGGATATTTTAATAATTTTAATTAAAAATGAAGTTAAATAACTTTTTTTGTCCAAAATTAAACTGGGGAATTGCACCTTCTTTTTAAAGGTTGGATCTAGTTAAATAAAAAAATTTGGAGACCAAATTGTAACTTTTAAAAAAAATTAGGATCAATCGAGCTATTTTTTTAAATAATTTTTTATTAAAAAACAAAAAAAAAAAAACACCAAACTGTTGCCTTTCATAGTCTCACTTCTCTTAGGGTGTTTGGAAGGGTGATGGGAACTGTCGGCTAATACTATTTTTATTGTAGCATGTGAGAGCTTTACACGGTAATAATTTTTTTATTATTATTACTATAGCATCCGAAACTTAATTCCCACCACCCTTCTAAACACCTGGTCAGTTCTGTACACGGCGTCGTTTGGATGGAAGTTCTCGATTTTTCCAAAAGGAAAGAACCATCGGCAAAGGCTTAGCAAGAGAAATCAGTCCTAGGTAAGCCGCTGCTCGCCGCCCAAGCCCTTCCTTCCCCCTCCTCCGCCATCTGTCAAATCCGTCGCCGCCGCCGCCGCCGCCATTAGGCCACAGTCTGCCCTTGTCTCTGTTTTAAATTAGTTCCCCTTTTTTCTCTTTCATCCGACCCTCTTTTTGCCCTAATTCACGCATTCTTCGACCAAATCTCCGAAATTCCTTCAAAGATGAAGAATTGGCCCCCGAAAGTCGATGCAAACAGAGGCGAAATCAGCGGCCCGAAATCGGTAAACATGAAGAGAAAAAACAACAAGGCGAAGTCCTTCGCCAATGCCAAATCGAAGACCAACTACTACAATCCTGCTTTAATAAGTACAAAGCCATAATCTTTGTTTCCCTTTTTCTTTAATTTATTTTATTTTATTTTTTATATGATTTATGTGCGTTCACTGAATACAGAAGAAGAAAAAGTGTAATTGCAATGAAATTGGACTTCGGATTCTTTTTTTCTATATTCCAAGTAATTATAGTTTTAACTATTTTCTTGTTGAAAAGTATTGTACAAAGAAATTGTTTGTTAAAATTTGGATTGAGTAAAGTAAACAAGCTGGCATTTTTCCAACAGAAAAAATTTTATAATAATTGTCAAATCCCAGTTTGCAACTGTTCTGGATTGGTTTTTATGTTGTGAATGATACTGAAATTGTTACTTTCTTTTCTTTTTTAATTCTGCATTCTATTATTTTAATTTGACAGTTTTTTTTTTTTCTCAATTTTGTTTCCCAGATAAGCAAAAGGAGTTCTATAAGAATGCTAAATATGTCAGCAAGTTTAAGAAGTCCATAAAACAACAAGGTCAACAGAATGGTCCCTCCTCGACTATAAGATTCCAAGAGGTTGGATGTGAATGATATCTAGTTTATTTGATTCTTAGTATCCTTTTATTGATCTCTCAAAAAACTGGTTATATCCGAATAATTGGTGGGACAATTCTCATATCTTATTTGATAAAACGTGGTTTCAGTATACCAGATTACACCAGAATCATACTGGCTTAAAAAAAAAGGCATGACAATTTTTGCGTAATTTCAACCTCACACATGCATTCTGGTACTTTTGTTCGAGATTCGGTTTCGTTCGAGATTCTATGGTTTGGGGAAAATTCGAATCTTCGTATCTGTGTCGTATAATTGTTGTTCTTTGTTCCACCGATTTGGCATGATAATGCTGTCCTTAGGAAAACAAGGCAGTTTACTTACAATTCAAAACGCACTCTTAAATGGATGCTTTTGGAGATGAGAGTTACCTATCTTTTTGCTGGTTGTCACAGGATGATAATGAAACAGAACGCAACAGTGAGATGAATAAGAAAAGCAAGAAAGGCAGGAACAAAGGGAAGTTTAGTTTGAAAGAAATGTACGAGAAGAAGCGTGAAGAGGAAGAGAAGGCAAGGAAGGAGAGAGAGGCAATCATTCAGCAAAAAAAAGAAGAAAGGGAAAATGCTATAGCGCGTAGGAAGGCCGCCAAGGAAAAGATGTACAAGAAGACGCATAGCGGTCAGCCTGTCATGAAGTACAGAATCGAACGTCTCTTGGAGTCCATTGAAGGTTCAAAGAGCAATAATAGTTGACAAAACTTCTAACTCTTAAATGGGAGTTTTATTGCACGTGTATCTTGGTCATATCATAAATTCATAATTGCCAGTTTACTCGGATAACATGATTTCTTATTGTTTAATTTGTGCTAGGTATTTTAGTGTTATTTGTTGGCACAATCAAAGGCTGTTGCAATGTTACTTGAAATGAAAACTGTTAGGTAACAAATTTAGGGGTGGCAATTCGTATGAATGGGTCATGTTCATGTCAACCTGTTTATTAATCATGCTAGAAAAAATTAACCCAAACATTACCCATTTATCAAACGTGTCAAAAGATGTCAACACAAACACGACCCATTTAATAATCGTGTTAATCATGTTAACCTACATAACCCGTTTTAGTTTATATGTTAAATAAATAACTGATATAACCATGATTCATTTAACATGATTATGACACATATAATAGAATAATTGGTCAATTTGTTATTTATTTTTATACTACCTATGTATTTTAAAATTCATAATATTTATATTTAATAAAAATAAGTGAAGTTTTTTTTTTATGCCTTATATAAACTTTTGTATTATATCATATGTAATTAAGTTTTAAATTATATATATAATTTGTCACAACTCGCTTTTTTAGGCTGTGATAAAACTCTTTTTTACTTACTTTAAGGCAAAAATTTAGGAAATCTTTTTTTTTTTTTTTAAACTGAAATAAATAATTTATTTACATTAATTTTGGTAACTTTCAAAATACTTTCACCCACTTATATTTACATAATTATTCCTACTTTTACAACATTTTTTTTAAAACAATCTATTTCAAACAATCTTAAAATATACACAGTGAAAACATTCAGTAGCGGACTCAATATCTGATCTGCACACATCGTCCGTCCGCCAGCTCATCATTAAGATTTATTTTGACCTTCTCGTCAGAATACCTACAGTATAAAATACTTAATGAGCTAACGTCCAATAAGTCTCATAAATCCCATATGAACAATCAAATGAATGTATGATTCAATTATGCTTTCTTATAAATTTTCTTTATTAGTCTCATTTCTTATCTTTAGCTAAGGCCCAAGTGTTCGTACCATTGCGCATTTTCATTTAGGTCTACATAATATCGTGACCATACTTTATCCTTTAAACTCCCCTTAATTCAGGAGTCGGTACGACACTTATTTTAATTTCTAATGACATATTTACCAGTCCATTTATTATGGTTGATATACCATGCATGAAGTGATAATCACATATTATCCATGATACATAAATTCGTTTGCATAGTATAGTACACACAAGTACCTACTTTATATATACATAGGTATTCATCCTTGTACACACAAGTGCGTGATATATCGTACATACTATTACATAACATGTTATACACTCAGGTATTTTAATCGTATACTCACAGGTATCCATACTATACCCCTAGGTATTTATCTTATAGCAAACACACAAGTTCACACCTTAATATAGATTTAGGTATACATGTACATACATTATATACCTACATTTTCATACTGTAGGCGGAAAGAGTACTTACTTGTTTTTGTGTACCGTGAAGTCAACTTCAGTCTCCTTTCTTCTAGGCTCTTAGAATCTTATTGGCCAATTACAAAACTATTAGTCAATTCCACTACGTTTCGTTACAAAACGTTCGTTACTTAATTAGTCGAGTTGTATAACTGTGTACAGTTCTGAAACCACTGGTTTCCTTATTCTTATCTTATCCTATATCATTATCGTTATCGAAGAGCGAAATTACTTATTTTTCCCTTTTGGGGTAGTTTTAAAACAATTCGGTCTACTCGAGAAAAATGACGATTTTGCCCTTAGCGGGCCAACTAACTTCCCGAGCTCGGTTTTGCCCTTCTAATGGAAACAATCATGTACTTATTTCAAAATAACACCCTATTGGGTTGGGTCTTTTTGTTTCCTCTCTATACCCCTTTTTTTCGTAAAGATTTGCAGTTAGGTCCCGTAACTAAAAATTTTAACAATTTTGCCCCCACGGCTAAAATTGTAATTTTTATTCCAAAATTTTTTATTTTTCTCAAGGATCATTTTTGCTCAAAGTACCATATTCAAAATCCTTTAAGAAATGATGTTTTTGCCCCTTTTAAAATTTTTCACAATTTTCATAATTTCTTTGAAAAATCAAAATCTTACAATCGATCGAGATTTTTGACAAACTATTTACAATGCCTAACAGTTTTTTTGAGATTTACAACTTTCATGTTTTAACTTTTATGAAAATCTTACTGTACAGGGACGTTTTTGGCCATTTTTTAATTATGTCGAGAAAGAACTTTTTCTTTCAATTTAGTTCCTAAGGCGTTTTTATAAAAATCCATTTCAAAATTATAAATCTACCCCTGAAGAAATCATTCCATGCCTTATTCAAATCATCCTCATGCTCAAACATCACTTTTGCTAAGACTAACATCAAAATTACAAAAATAATACTTTTTACAAAAATTATCGTTTTGCACCATAAACCAAAATTTCACAACTTAAACATACCATACATCACATATACATGAAATTTCATCAAATACATGCTCAAAAATCCACATGGGTTTAAAAGAATAAAAATCAAAACAAAATTCATAAAATTTCAAAACTTTGAAATCTAAAACTAACCTAAATAACACCCTTTTGATTTCTAGCCTTCAAAATTCCTTTAAACTCCCTCATATGCTTCCTTTTCATGCAAAAATACCATGGATTAATTTCCCCTTCAACCCATGAAAAATCCCTTGAAAACTTACTAAAAAGTTTGGGATTTTACCTTAAGTCTTGTAAAAAATCCTTGAGCTTGCTTCAAAAACTTGTTTTGGGGTTGTTTTTGCAAAGTATGGGGGTTGAGAAATTTTTTTGAGAGGTCCTTCAATGGTTGCCGAGTATGGAAGGAAAAAGATGAAAGAAAAATTTTTGTGATAAGCTTGCATTTAAGGCTTCCTATCACTCTTTGATAACTCATGGTAATCCATGAGTATACCCCTAGGTGGCATAAGGTGAGTGGGCCACCTTTCATGACATGTGGCCCAATACAAATCTAAGTAGTGTCCACTTTGTGGGGCTAAAAATTTACACAGTGTAATTTTTTACCACGCACTATTTTTTCTACACTGCCGTGGTCAATTCAGTGCAAACTCATAACCTTAGACTGTGTAAACTATTTTACTTACTTTCAGTTTACCTTTGGAGGCCAAACGTAATATTTTTCATATCTACGTTTTCCCTTAGCAGTATACTTATATTGCTTTGGCCTCCTTTTTATCCCGGGTTAGGGTTTGGACAACTTCTATGTCCTATTTACATTCTAATCACCTGTTCATTTATATCAAAATTTTACAATTAATTGTGATATAAAATTCATTTTATGAACATTATGCATAAATTTCTAGGTGATTAAACTCATAAACTCTGTATTTTATCATATCCAACATTACATCACATTTGCCACAAGATTTGCAATCAATACCGTTCATTTATATTTTATCGTAATTTTTACAAAAATTATAATTTTTGTAAAAATTTACATTTTTAAGAGTAAATTTATTAATTAAACCTAATTAAATATTAAGTTTTATTAATGAAATTTTCTCGGTTATGACATAATTAAACTTGTCATTTTCATGTGAATCATATTAGGATAGTCAATCATAACCAACCTATTGAATAAACATTTTAATCGTGTCAACTTATTATTGACCCAAATCTATTTATAGTAAACACAAACCCTTTTAAAGCTTGTGTGGGTTTTATGTCGTGTTATGACGTAAATTGCTGCCCCTACAAATGACCCATGCAAATATGTTTTTGGGATATCATTCATCAGATAGACAAATTGATCCAACATATGGTGCAGTTATTTCTCATATGTGGCTGAAGACAGACGAACCCGTTTCATCAGCAAGATAGCTTGTGATGATTTATTTCAATCTTCTTATTACACCTCTAACTAAGAACAACTATTCATTGCAAGTGTAAAATAAAAATTTTAAAAAAAAAAACCATAGAAATTTAAAATTTTCTGTCAAAATTGAAGTTACCATGTCGCAATCACACAGCAGGTTTACACACACGTACATATATGATTTTACCCTCGTTACAATCCCAGCAGATAAAGGAAAGAAGAAGAAGGAGAAGAAGCAGGTTTGAGCTATATAACTCTCACACAGCCCTGAGGTCTTGGCTTGGCCAGCGTTAAGAAGAAACCAACAACAAAAATTTCAACAGATACGACGCACCTCGAGAACCCTTCGCCTTGGAGGCGGCCTGCAGATGACCATAAGGGTGAGAACTATAACAATCACCATTAGAAATCTAGACAGATCCAAACTGCCTTCATTTAACTTCGAGCAAACCATCTTTCCCATTTCTATGAAGAACGACCCCCCTTTTTTCTTTTTCTTTCTTTCTTTTCTTTTTTTTTTTTTGTTTGTTTTTTTCTTTTCCTGCTGCAATTCTTTAAAATGGCGAAAGGAACAAAACACCAATACAATAATACAAGATGCTTGAGATGTTATTTAAGCTGAACCAAGTCTGCCCTTTGTCAAGTCTTCTGGTATATCGTAGTCATTAAGTCATGGTTTATATCCTTTTCGGTTGAAGTTTCTTGGTAGTTTCTTACTAGTACGGGCGACTGATAGTGTCCATACATGACCTTTTGCACTGACTCGCAAGAAAGGTGACAAGTGTCTATATTTGATTTCGTAACTTTCTTCTTTTTTTTTTTTTATTTTTTATGTAGCAACAATATTTGCTTCAGTTAATGTAAATTTCACCTTAAACTATGCTCGTCTAACCCATTTTGGCCTTTAAACATCTGTTTGGTAAAGTTGGTTTTAATCAACTTTTTAGTTAGAAACAGTATAAAATTTTCACATGCTATAATAAAAGGAAAAAAATTACTACAGTATAAATCTCTCGCATGCTATAGTGTTTACAGTTCTAACTAATTATTCTAACCCCATGTCCAACACGCTATAAATTTCCAACACGCTATAAATTTCAAGACATTATAAATTGCATCATAAATTACGCTTCTTGTCTCATATTTGACTTTTGTGTCACAAAAACCGTTAATAGTTTGATAGTATCAACTATGCGACACTTACATTGTCGTTGACTAAAGGTATTTTAGACTAGGATTGTACCAAAAAACAGAAAAATCGAAACCGACTAAAACCGCTCGAAACACCACCAGACAAAAGAATTTGGTTTCGTACAAACCGAAAATGTTCAATTGGGTTTTGGTTTGAAAATTTTGGTTCGATTTTAAACCGAACCGAATCGAATCGAATATTTACACATAATTTAATAAGAGACTCGTGTGTTATCCATAGAATAAAACGTTGTGTTTTATAGTTTTAGTCGCCCTTTCCTCTACTGAAACCCTAGCAAACTTGGGTTTCTCATCTTACTCACCCTCTCTTCTCTCGGCCTCTCCTCTGCTACGTGCGTGCGGCTTACTCACCCTCGCCAGTTGCCGGTCGCCAGTCACTAGTCGTTGATCGCATCTCTTTTTTTCTTCTTTAGCCTTTCATATCTCCGATCAGGTAAACCACTAGTTTTTTTCTTTGGGGTTTTTTTCGCTCATTGATATTGCAAACCACTAGTTTATTTGTTTTTCTTCAAGAACAGGGGAAACTTTTGCCCCTCCCCCTTTGAATGTCCCTAATCGGTAAAGATTGTGTTGTGTTCAAAGGCAATATTTGAAACTCTCTTTTTGAAACAGTATATGTAGTTGATCCGGGCTAAAAAATGATTTCACGTAATTAAGAATAATCATAATAAATTTCCTCATAATAATAATAATAAGCATATTTGTTGAAATTTCATGCAAATACCAGAATAGAAGAGCTAGCATTGTTGATTACTAGCTTTAAAATATTAACTTAATTAAGTTTTGGCAAAAAAAAAAATTGTAGCCATCCACTCGCCATTAGTGGCATTGTCTTCGGAATATGTCTCTATAAGTTCTTTCTCATGACTCATGGCATGGGAAAACAATAGTCGTAGGACTCGTATAGTAGTCGTTTAGAGTCCTTAAAAGTGATTCTAGACAGTATTAATTATTAAGCTAGTACTTGGTCTCTTAAACTTACTTTGCATCGAGTTTTGTTAAATATGAAAACATTTTAATTAAGTATCAAGTAAAAGTAGGGTTTTGATTAGCTATATTTGATCTAGCCGACATGCAGCTTCATAACCAATAGCACTACAAGGAAAATGTGAAGCTGGATTTGAACCTTCCAACAGTGGCAAATCTAACAAAATCTGCAGCAGAAAAAAAAATGAACAAACTAAAAAGGAAGAAATCATAAAAGATTCATAATTTCTCACAAGCACAAATTGATTAATAAATTGCTATAGATTTATGGACCTTCGGGTGAAGATGCTTGAATAACTCAACAATGTCAACATTGTCAGTAGAATGTATAATTTGATCAAAGAGACCTAAAAATTAGAGAAAATTTTTAAGTCATGTAGGATCCAAGTGGAAAAGTACCAAGTAACTTAGTTGTGATTAAGTACGTTACAAAGGTGCATAAATCTATGGTGTTACGGTGCCTAAAAGAATATACTAATAGTCTAATGTGCTTACACGGTAAAACCATGTCCAAGTTCCAATAGAGCCAAAGTGCAAACAAATCCTCATCATTCATCATGTTGTCTTGCCACGGAACCCCTTATTTTTATTATCCCACCCAAGTCTTATTGAACTCCAATGCCTTAATAAACCTAGATTTTAGATGCCAAAAACTCCAACTGCTACAGTTGCTTTTACCCAACAATTATTTATTAAACAAAAATCATACATAACCTACATTATTTTCTGATTTGTCATGTAATTGCAAGAGCAGGCATAATTATCTATCATAAAAGACCAAGATCAAGCTGAACTAAACCAATGGACCAGCATCACAAGAAAACTTTAAAACCCATAAGATTAGACTACATTTCTAGCTGGCAATATCTGAATGGTCAAAGGACTTACAATGAAGAATTTCTTGCTTCAATTTAAGGGCAGAAAATGAAAATCTCCATCTTTTAAGTGATTTACATGTATCATCCTTTATCGGCCGTGTTATGTCCTTTAGATCACCAAAATAAGACAATTACATAGCTGTTATTAAATTTTAGGGGCATTAGAGGGAAGAAAAGTGGAGGAACAAGCCAATTCCCACATGAGAGAAGCCAGATATCAACTTCAAAGATGAGGTCTCCTAACACCTAAAATATAGAATCAATTATTTTGAAGGGTGAATGTGGTTTAATCCAATCAGTTAAATGGAAAATGTTTTAAGGAATCACCAGTTCTCTAGCACCTAAGTAGGGACCTCGACAAAATCTAGATCATAGCCCAGTCCAAAAAATCTCACAAAAGATGCACGATTGCATATGTGTTGAACCTAAAGACAACATTAACGTCCAGTGTTATGCCCAGCACCAAAACCATAAGAAGATATTAGTTCTATTTCATGGTTAAATCTCATAAGAAACAATTTGTAAGGAAAAATAACTTCAGTGATAAGACAATACAAGTTTCGCTTCTAGGACACATGAAAAAGGAAATAGATTTTGCTTCCAGGATGTGTGAAAAAGGAAATATAGCATTCCACATGGCCAAACTCATGGAAGAAATTAACCACTTCAGAGAATCGTAATAACCCAGGGCGTCCATACACATCCTTCTGAAATTAAGATAATAACAACACAACAGGGATCTAGTTGCAGAAACAAACTATCAATAAGTTAAACATGGATTAGCTTATTAGGATAATAGTACTAGTTATAATATATTAAAAAAATATAAGATTTGTTGGAAAATCAATCAGAAAACTGATTGCATCCTAATGAAAAATAGTTGCATGATTCTTGTGTAAACAAACTTATATGAGATTTGCTTTTGCTTGTGATAGAGTATTAAGGCAATGTAAACAAACTTATATTTTATTTGTTGCTTTTTTTTTTTTTTTTGCTTTTTTATTCTTTGGATTTTTAGATTTCTTCATCAGAACAACATGAAGAAGAGTCCACAAAGGAAAATGATTCCCAAGATGAAACTATTAAAACTGAAACTGAAATTGGAGAAGGAAAAGGTAAAAAAGGTGGTAAAAAGAGGAAGGTTAGTGAAGTTTGGAAACATTTTATCAAGGACCCAAAGACTATCAAAACCAACAAACCTAGGGCTAAGCGCAAGCATTGTGGTGCAGATTATGCTTGTGATACAAGAAAGAATGGAACATTGTCGATGAGGAGTCACATGAATTCTTGTCTTTTGAATCCAAGCAATCAAACAAGCAGAAGACTATCCATTTTACAAAAAGAAATGGCGATGGAGGTGATGACGAGGATACAACAACTACTATGAGGTTAAGAGCATGGTCCAAAGAAGGGTATAAGAGAGCAGTTACTGAGTATATTATATTAGACAAGTTACCTTTCCAACATGTGAAAGGTAAAGGATTTAAGCTCTATTCGGAATACTTGAACCCTAGAGTATTTGATATCTCACGGATAACAGTTACTAGGGATGTTTATCAAATATTTTTGGATGATAAGACAAAGTTGAAGAAAGTTTTAGGGAAGCAACGATTGTGTTTGACCACTGATACTTGGACATCAATTCACAAAATCAATTATATGTGTTTGACCTCTCATTAGATTGATGATGATTGGAAGATACAGAAAAGGATTATCAATTTTGTCCAAGTTTCAAATCACAAAGGGGAAACAATAGCACAAGAAATTGTTGCATGCCTTAATGATTGGGAAATAACAAAGTTGTTCAAAATAACAGTTGATAATGCATTGTCGAATGATGTGGCTATAGACAGATTGAAGACAAAGGTGAAAGATATCCCTGGTTGTCTCATCTTAGATGGTCAAATGCTTCATATACGGTGTGTGTGTCACATAATCAACTCGATTGTCGACGATGGGTTGAAAGAGTTGTCAGATTCTATAGCTAGCATCTGCAACACTGTCAAATATGTGAGGTCCTTACCACAACGCCTTAAGAAGTTTAAAGAATACATGGAGGAAGAAAATATTCAGTCAAATGCGCTTTTGTGTTTGGATGTGACAACAAGGTGGAACTCCACGTTCCTAATGTTGCAATCTTCTTTGAAGTTTGTCCTAGTTTTTGAGAGATTAATTTTGTATCAAAACTATAGTGCCTATTTTGAGGAAGTAATCAAAGGGAAAAAGATGGAAGGTCCACCAAGTGAATTGGATTGGGATAATGCAAAGATCTTTGTGAAGTTCTTAGCAAGGTTTTACACTTTGACAAAGTTTTTTAGTGGGTCATATTACGTCACTTCAAACTACTATTTCAAAGATATTTGTGCAGTTAAATAGGTATTCAATAAATTGCAAGTGTGTGATGATCCTCTTTTGAGTCAAATGGCAACGATAATGAGCAAAAATTTTGACAAGTATTGGGGGGATTTTGAGAAAATAAATCACATGATGTTTCTTGGCTTGGTTCTTGATCCAAGATACAAGTTGAAATATTTGAATCATTCCTTCAAGTTTATATATGATGATTTGACTTGTACAAAGTTGTCGAAAGGAGTTGAGGACACGTTGCATAGTTTGTTCAAGGAATATCATGATCGAGCTCCTTCTCCACCTCTGGCTCCTCGTCATCCTCTGCCGCCTTCCCAACCAAAACAAGCACCAAAGGCAGCTGCAAAATCAAGGAATACTCGATCTATTGCCTCATCAGATTCAGTTGCACCTTCAAGTTCTATTTCAAGTCATTCATCAATTTCATCGTTTACAAGTTCTAACTCACTTTTACCTGATAATGAGATAGATAAAACTTTTCTTAATGATGATGATGGGTGAGGATGGTTCAAATGTACAGAAAAATGATGTAGATAAGTATTTGTCTGAGGCATGTGAGGAGTTCACTAAGGAAATATTTGATATTCTAGGTTGGTGGAAAGTTAATTCACCAAGATACAAGGTCTTATCCCAGATTGCCAAGGATGTGCTTGCAGTTCCGGTTTCAACTGTTGCATTTGAGTCTGCTTTCTTGACTGGTGGTCGTATTCTTGATCCTTTTAGGAGTTCATTGTCTCCTAGGATGGTGGAAGCAATCATTTACTTGAAAAATTGGTTGAATGCCAAGGATGAAGAATATGAACCTATGGTTCTTAGACAATACATGGATGAAGTTCAATTTTTTGAAGATTGTTATGAAGTTATCACAAATGATAATAGTGTTGATTATTGTTCTATATGTTATAAGTATATATAATTGTAATTTCATTTCTTTATTTCTCTTTTAATTTGCATTTTTATTTTTTTAATTCTATTGTAGATGATGGTGTTGTTGTTACTCCTTCGGAATCCTCAAGCAATGCAACACCTCAATCGATAGATGCAGAATAGTCGAAAGCATTCAAGTAAGTTAGACCTTTTACTATATTAATGTATTCAAATATTAACTCTTTTATTACTAAATGTTAATTTGATACATATATTTTCATGTAGCATTAAGGATGATCCATTGGAGTTGGAGGAGGATGAGGAAGTGGGAGAGGAGTAGCATTATTGTGGTTTGTAATGTTGAATTAGATGCACTTAAATTTGAAAATTTTTAAGACTTTGTATTTGGGACTTTGGACATTATTATTATATTTGTTGTGGCTTTGTGTTTTGATCATTTTGGATTTTGGACTTATAGATTGGACTATAACTTTGTTTAAACTTTCATGGTCTATTGTTGTAATTGGACATTTGGCATTCTGACATGTTTTTTAGAAACCTAAAATGTAGATTTGGTCTATATGACTCATTATTGTTATGCTTTTCTCAAAGAGTTATTAGGTGTTTCTCCTCTATATTTTGAAGTAAAGTTTGTTGGTCTCATGAAAATTAAAACAATTAAAAAAACTCAAATAAATATATATCACTCTCTAAGATTTTTAATGATTTCAACATAAGTGTCGTGACAAATTGTAAATGTCAATCGCCCTTATAGTATTCTTTTTAGCGTCATTTCAAAATGAACCTAAACAATACACGATACATTGTACTATTTTAGCAATTCTTTAACCAAAAAAATAAAATAAAATGTGATAAACTGATAGTACGCTTCCCCTATACCATTAGATTACCATCTGCTGAAAACCGAACCGAACCGACAAATGAAACCGACCAAGAATGGTCGGTTAACCGACCGAATACTCTTGGTATGCGTTGCAGTTTCGGTTTGCCAACTTCAAAAACTGACATTTACGGTTCGGTAACCAAACCGTCCAAAACCGACAGTTTTTAACCGAATAACACCCCTATTTTAAACATATCATGCTAAAATAAATTTAACAATAGATAAAATATGAAAAAGATAATGATGTTCTTTTGGCATTTAGCTTATAGACTAACAAAGTATGAGAGGGTTACCTTTTGTTTAAATTCATCTCAAAAGCACGATTTTCCTAAAATATCCTTTGTTATTTGATATTGTGAGGTTTACATGGAATCAATCACAAAGTTTTTAACTCTTGTAATGAATGAAGGGCCAAACTAGGACAAAAGGCATAGTTTGGGATGCAATTTGTAATATTTTGAAGTTTGGGAACTGAAATTGGAACAGAAAACGTAGTTTAGGAATAAAAATGAATTTACCTTTTTTTTTACTGTATTTTACGTTTGAATATTCTTTTCTTTTTCAGTATTAATATATGACAAACATATAATATTGAAAGGAAAAGCGACTTTCTACGTTAGCGAGACTTCGTTGACATGCGTTTCCGAATGAAGACAAAAATAAAAGCATTCTTTCCCATGATAAAAACGACTTTAGAAAACTTCAGCAATGAGGTGAGCAGGAAAAAAAATAAAAATAAAAATACCGACAATGCATGTCTGGAATCCACTCTACGCAATTTTCTATGGACAACTATTATAACTTGGTGTTTGGCAATTGTTAAAAAAAAATGTTATTTCTATAGATAACTTGGAGAAAGTTAGTGATAGGGTGAACAAATTACCTTATGAGTAATCTATATTCAACCCCAGTAATGTTAGAAATACAAACTTTAATTTAAACGTTTTATTCTAAATTTGAGGGGTTATGTTTTTTTTTTTTTTTTTTGTAAGCTTGTTCAATATTTTATTATTAATTAATATGACAATTTTTAAAGCAAATATAAATTTTTTATACAAATTTTAATACTAATTAAAAAAATGTACTATCCCCCCCAAAAAATATAACTCGATTTTATTTAAAATTTGATTTAAAGGAAACATTTTCTAAGTTTCTCTCCTTTTTATGTCCTCATCGTGTTGGGCTTCTACTTTGAAATGAAAGCCCAAAACTACGTCCATGTGCTTCACAGCTAGAAGTGTCAATTTGAGCGGGGTGTCTGATTCAGTTCGCTTTAGCGGGCCACGGATTTAAGGGGTCAATTTGAGAAATACTGCTTATGTGAGATTGTTTTTAAATTTTAATACTTTTATAAAAAAGTTTGAAGCATACCACTTTAAAAAATATAAAGGCATAATTAATTATAAATATTTTGTATTAGAGTAAAGCAAACACGTGTTATCTAATGATATTTTGTCTTTTGTTTTACGAAAAAATAGTATGAATCAAATGAAGAAAAAATAGTAATAAAACATAATAGTAGTAGTAACAAAGTAGTTTACCATCATTTTTTGGACTCAAGTCTAAAATAGAACTGGAACAAAACTTTTGTAAAATTCTTGTAAAATTTGCAAATTGTCCTGCACCCAGCCCGACCTTAGGCCGAAAGGCCTCCTTTTTTCATTAAGTGGGTCGATTCGGGCCAACTCCACCTTCTCATTTGAGATGGCCCAAGCTGGGTTGATTTTTTCTTTTGGCGTGGACGGCCTGACGACTCTACTTGACACTTCAATCTACAACCGAGGTAAATAAATGGCCAATTTGTTTCGAAAACTTTTTATATTCTTTAGACTCAAATTTAGATTTGAGTATTAAGAATTCTTTAGATACGTGTTTGTTTTTCTCAAAATTTGAATCCTTTGAGTATCAAGAATTCAGGTTTTTAGAGTTCTGACTTCCCCTAAACTTTTGATACTTGGATGTATCTGTTATAATAAAAACTAAAATTCTTTGTCTTATATTTGAGGAAAAAAATCATAACTTTTTCATTTGTTATCCAATTAAGATTATTCTTTTTTCATTATATTCCTAGTAAAGACAAGAATAAATTAAGATCTATATTAAATATTTTTTAAAATCATTAACATTAAAATTTTATTAGATTTGTTAATAAATCAAAAACTATTTTCACTACCTCTCCAAACACAAGTTCTAATTTTATTCGATACTCAGATTCAAACTTAAATGTACATCTAAACGTCAATTCAGATAACAATTCAAATCACTAACTCAAATCTTAATTCAAATCACACAAACTCAAATCAAATCACTAATTTAAATCCATTTACCAAACGGACCAAAGTAACTACAATCCTATATGTGGATTGCCACAAATCTCCAACCAGATTTAGTTGACTTGCAACAAATGGGCTCAGACCTCTCCCAACACAGTTCTCAAGACTCAAGCTACCAGACGCAAATTATGTACCAGTGGGCATACGCACTATTATCCTCAAGCTTCCAGCGTTAGCCACCTTAAAGCCATTCCATCCTTCTCTGTTTCTTTCTTCTTGTTCTCTCTCTCTCTCTCTCTCTCTCTCTTTTAAGACTCAAAAAAAAGGAATCTAACAAGTCTAAATGAGTCATGATTCTAAAGTCAGAATCATTTTTATCTTCCCCACTAAGCCCATATTCATGTCTATATATACACTGTAACACTGAACACCGTTGCAACTTTAACTGATCCATTGTAACTTTATAATCATTCAACACCAACCAGCCAAAGTGGCATCACAATGGGCTAAGGGTAAAACAGTAAAAAAAAATATGAATGAAAGTTGAAAATTTAAAGAGCAAAAAAAATATATCATGGTGACGAAAGCAAAAAAAGAATTATAAGCAAAAGGGGGAATTATAGATTATAAAAATGATGATGATGACGGTGATCATGATTATCATGATGATCACCATCATCAATGCCCTCAAACGTGTGGCCATCATCAACCAATAAAATTGTCTGCAAAATTTTGTGAGGGCCTCACTTTCAACAGACACATTTTTTACTTTTTTTTTCTTTTTTTTTGGCTCTCTTCTATGTCAGGATCTGTGGCTGGAGTGGCGAGAGTTGGAAAAGGGGTCTCCCTGTTACGTTACTTTCAGTCTTACCTGTCTTTTTGCGTCGTTTCTTGTTCACAAAATTTTCTTGTTTATTTGTATTTGTTGGGTTGTTTTCTTATTAAATTATAAGAAAAAATTATAATATTTGTCTAAATTATTATTATAAAATTAAAATCTAACACAGTATTTAAAATATCTTTAAAATGTCTTTAATAATATAGTAATTATCTTAATGATATTACATATTGTATTATATAATTACATATAAATAATTTCAATGATATCATTATGAGATATTTGTAAAATTTTTACAAATTAGAGTCATATTTTAATTCAATAAACATAATTGGACCAATTGTATCGTAATTAAAAAAAATTCATGTATTTAATCAAAATGAGAGTATTTAATTCCATTTTTTTTTTCAAATATTGAGATAATTTGATGTCTTTTTCTAACAGATTAATCCAACTTCTATTTTTGTAACCATACAGAATGTACTTTTGATGTCACATTTAGACAAAAATTAATTGTGCAAAAAAAAAACACAAATCTTTGTAAAAAGAAATGACGATAATCAAATCCTAAAAGTGGCAACTTTGATATTCATTTATTGTTGTATTTGGAATTTTTATTTTTATTGATACTTTATAAAATTGTTGTCCTTTAAATTTCTTTTATACAAGGCCAAAAAATATTTTCATGTAGTTATTTTTTATTAATAAAATATAATTAAAAAAATATAACAGACCTTGAAATATAAAAAGAATCATTCTGCCTTCATAGCACACACATTACTCAAATCTATTATAATTTTTACAACTTTAACATTCAAATGTTGCGACAATATCGTTCAAATTATCAAACTTTTTAAAATTCATAAATAGGTTGTAATTTACATAATTTCAACGTTCAAAACTCTTAAAATTTCACGTAAAATGCACATATTATTCCATTCCATACATCAATACCAGTAATTCTTGTCCCCACACCCAAAAGTTCCCATATAAGGATAAATAAATATCCTAAATTAGAATGCTTTATAGTGTTCTTTTTTTTTTTACGTGATCTGATGACTGATATTCAAAGAGGGGGAGGGTGGTGGGTTAAGTACTTTGGTTGCCTGGTGGGTCATCAGGTGGTGCTGGTGTTGGACTAGAAAAGAGAGCGTGAATGATGCATAAAGTTGTGGACGCCATCCAATGTCACCGAATCCATCACGTGCCTCCACAGTTGAGGCTCTCTCTCTCTCTCTCTCTCTCTATCCCCAATAAAATTAAAGGAAAAGTTAAAGGTTACCATAACTGAGAGAGAGCAGAGCATTTACCAGAGTACCTTTTTCTCCATTTTCACTGCCCAGTAATTTTCTCGCTTGTTTTCTTTCCTCAACTGGTATCACTCTCGTCAAATTTTCCTCCCAGCACTCCTCTTTTAACCCTGTAGAGTTAAAATCCTACTGTTTAGTGAGAAAATTCCCCACAAATTAAGTTATTTTAACATTTATAAAAATTCCCCAAAAATTAAGTTTTACTGTTTAGTGAGTAGCATTACCCTCAAAAGTATTCATTTAATGGCATCTTGTAAAACCAATTCTAATAAAGTTCTTTTGATTTTTTATTTTTATTTTTTGCTATGTAGTTTTCTTGCTTTGGTTGTTTCATAAGAGTATTATCATTTTTGGGAAGCCAAATCTGCCGGCTACATTCAACTGATACAAGTTCTTCAGTAAGTCAGCAGATTATGGCCACCTTACAATCTCAATAATGTAAGAACCCATGGATCATATATGTGTGTGTGTATATACTTTTTCCAAACACTTCTACCGACTTTTTTTTTTCGTCAGAACAGAATAACCTTTCTGCATACAAAACCACTCCCAGATGTTTACGCCTTGTCATTAGAATACTTTTTTTGCTTTTTCTTTTTCTCTTTTCAATAATGTCGACCAGTCATCATCTTTCTTTCTACCAAGCTCAACTTGGTCATATATCATGTTACGCGTATTCTCTTCCATAATTTCTCAATTCTCTGCAAAATTTTTGGTACACTTTTTCCTTTTCCGATCGTCAAGACAGAAAAGAACCATTTTGAGCAATGAACAGATTGGAAACTAAATGATAAAATCTAAGAATGCAAGCAAGGCTCTTGCACTTTTCCACAATATTTTAAGGAGATCTAACTCCAAATTTACAGCATGTAATCAGTTGTATACCAAAAATCTACGTATCCAAATCTGTTCGTTCTCCAGTTAGGACCCCATCAATAGTGGACTTTTGCAAACTGTTAGATGTTATTCAAGTCACTTTTCACTGCAGACGACTGAAAAAAAACTAATATCGGAGAAATTGCCATGTATATATACTATCTAAACCTACGAGCTTCACAAAGATGCAAACAAAACATCACCAACTCTGGCAAGTGCTTTAGATTAGAATATGAAGCTTTATTATTCCTTGAAAAGGCAAATATCATTGATACAAAGATGGGTCCACGATAAATAACTTCCTGCTGAAAACAATGCAGCACAAATAAATGCATAAATATGCGAAGGAAAAAGAGTCTGCAGATAAATAGCATACAAGGTGAACGATTCCCGAATAAAATTAAACTCTGTTCCAAATACATACGACAACAACAACAGGAGTTAATATCTTTTTTATTAAATTACTACTAAGTGGTATCGCATAGCTCAGCCAAAGGGTAAAATGAATGGCAATCGAGCTCGTGAGCCTCTCTCTGTATTACTCTCCATACCCCTGGTTTTTACTCCAATCGGAGCTTTGCTGCAACATATATTAAGCTACATATAAATCAAATGGGGAACAGTGAGTACCATATAAAGCATGCACCTGCCGTATTATATGCAACTCGAGACATCAGAGGGGTTCGAATTCTGGGGCTTGAAACTTGCGATCTTTACTCAAGAAAGCCGTATTGAAGAATCTTCATCCATGGTCCAAACAAAGTTGGGCATGTCTAATCTTGGCCCGGCAACAGATCGATAGATGTAGAGCTTATCGACAGGGCCGCTCTCGGGCCTTGAATCTGGAGGTCCACTCTCATCAATAACTTCGACGTTAAGCCTGGGCATCTTCTGACCAAGCAGCTTACATGCTCCATAACTCACCATGCAAGAAGACATCCAAAGGGATCGCATTGTCTCCAACTTTGCAGCATTGGCCAAGAGAGCCTTGTCACCAAACGGGCAGTCTCTAATCTCCAGCTTCCGAAGATTTTTGCATCCAGACAATACATGGTGAAGCCCCAAATCACTATCTCCAGCAAAAGCCAGAGACAGCATCTCTAGCTTCTTTGCATAAGTACCAAAGTACTCAAAGGCACGATCAGTGAGGAGACCAGAAACAGATAAGCGCCGGAGGTCCTTGCAATGCTCAACAATGGCTCCAAAACCCGCATCCAATGGCTCGAGGGTCAGGTAATCAGGACTTTGTGGCTCAATAATACAGAGTCGAAAGCATGTAAAGTTAGGTCTGTTCCTGGCAATAGTCCTCAATGCAGCATTAGACATCTGACGGCAGAAATACAGAACTGAATGAAGCTTTGAACAGCCTACAGAAACAGAGACAAGGCCCTGTTCTGTCAATGACACGTTTGGTTCCGCCACAAATGGGTCCGATGGAAATACTCTTAGTTCTCGCAAATCCTTGCAAGATACCGCTAGTTCCGCAAGGCCAACATCTTCAATGTAGTCTAAGACCTGTAGTCGTATGCTTAATTAGCTAAATACTGTAGCAGCAAGTGAAAAGTAATTGCATCTACGAGTATTGAAAACAGAGAGTCGAATCACATACAGGACTACTAGTCAACAGACGACATAATTCACACAAATTCAAAGAGAATCAGACATACCCATAGACGCTGCAAATTTCGACACAGTCTTAGAAGCTTGATAAGGTCTGGGCTCTGAATGGCAGCATAACTCAAGTTCAATGATGTGAGCCCAGGGCAGACAGAGTAAAGAGCTGGAAGATACGCTGGCACTGCTTCCCAAAACCCAGATAGGCTCCTCAATTCCTTGCAGCCTGAAAGAGCTCCGTCTAGGTTTGAGAAGACTTCAGGTCGCAGCTCTGCTGAGTAGGTGCCAGTGCCTAGCTCAACTAGCTGAGGTGCTCGGCGAAGTAGGTTGGCTAGCCTCTCAATAGGTACGGCTCGGTTAAGGCGCAAACTCCTCAAATTGGGACACCTACACACAAGGCGTTCCAATGCAGAGAAACTTACCTCAGACTGTAAGCAAGATATGTTAAGGGACACTAGTGAGGTATAAGTATCAGGAAAATGGCTGAGCCAGTGACCACTCAGGTCATCCACTTCACTCTCCTGCAAGTCTAGCTCTCGCAAATTCCTGCATCAGTAAAACGCAAACTCATTGAAAGCAGGCAAGAGGCATTTTACATTTCACAGCACAACAGTTTTACCAACTAAAATAGAAGCAGAAGGAAAAAAATATGCAAGAGAATGTTAGTCCCATGGGAAAAGAAATCAATGTTGAGAGTTCTTCCCAAGAATCAAAAGCTCGTCTCCAAGACCACGTTTAAGATAACTCGTAGTAAAAATCTGAAGTCCCCACTCCTCAAATTGGCTAGAAATTTTACTTGAGGGAAAAGCATGCATGCATATATACACAAAGAAAAAATAAAAGGTACGAAAAAGAGAATCCCTGAAAATTTGAAAAGAAATCCACACTACCCAAAGAGCAACTATCATAAAACTGAAAGCAACCTCAGGCCAGAGACTCTGAATAGTCATAAGAAGCAAAACAGCTCGGGAAAAAGGCAACTAAACGATCTTCACTAGATTTTGCGTAGCCGGCATTCAGCAGCAACAAGTCCCACCCAGATCTGCGATGCGTTAGCAGAGACAGGTGGCACAAATACAACTTACAGAGAACCGACCTCCATTGCCTCCAAATCTAGGGGCCAAAACCATTTGAACTATAGACAATGACAGAGAGCTAATATTTCAAGACGGGCTACTCTGCAATAGAGAGTGAAACATTTCATAGGGGAAGAAAGAAAAAGTTGAAGCAACACATTTTGCTTGGGCTGCAATTGGCTGTCAAAACCACAAAATAAAGCAAAAAACCGAAGCAAATCGGATCTCGTTCGCGCTCAGCATCGCCACCAACACAAAACGACAAATAATCAACGATTGGGTGAGCAAAAGCCGAAATTTTGAGCAAAGATAGGATGGTTTCTTACTGTTCAAAAAGCCAACAAAAAACAAAGCCTCCAATCTATGGTCGATAGACTAATTACTACGTCATGTTCGAGAATGTTCACTCATTTGCCCAAAACAAAAGTATTACAGAGAGAAGAAGCTCCAGACTTTGCCACACCCCGTTACTTGTACAACTTTCTCTGTAACCAAGCAAGACCCAAGAGATTTAACAAGAAAAGGAAAAAGACCAGAACTTGCCATTTACTACATTAATAAAATCTAACGAAAAGCCTCGAACTTTACTCTTCTTCTTTCCGCCACATTCCAACCAAGCGCAAAACAGGAAACAAATACAAATTGAAATCAAGAACACAGAACGAAGCAATACAAACCTGCAATTGGCCGCAATGGCGGCGAGGCCGTCGGTGCTGAAACCCTCACAGGAGGAGAGCACTAAGACCTTGAAGTTCTTGAAAGACTTGGCTATGAGCTCCAAGCTCTCGTCTGTGACGACCATCCTCTTGAGCCTGATCTCCTCAAGCCAGGGGTAGGCCGTGGCCATGGCGGAGATCCAAGGGTCGACGAAGCCACCCCAGCCCTCCGGCACTAGATTGAAGTCAGCGAAATGCGGCTTCCCCTTCAGCTTGATGGATCTCACCTCCGGGAACCTCCTGATCACCATTCTAGGGCTGACGGCGTAGCAGTTGCCGACAAAGATCCTCCTCCGGCACCACCGCTCGATCTCGTACCACGACTTGCACACCATCGAGATCGAGTTCCGGTCGGCGTCCGACTGTATGAACGAGAACACGTGCTCCAGCACCTCCTCGGGAAACGAGCTCGCCATTCTCAGCATTACCGCCACCACTTCCAGAATCTTTTCCCCAAACTCCTCCGAAACTTTCCCTTCCCTCTCTCTCTCACTTCCCGAGCTCTCGATTTCGCAAAGTTCGCAACAAAACGACGCAGTTCACGGAGCGCGTGCTCTTTTTCCCTTTCAGATTTGAATTCTCGGTTTAGATCTGAGACTCCATTGACGAGCTTATGCTTGCAGAGAGGAGAGAGAGAGAGTAGAGAGAGAGGTTAAAAAAAGGACAGAGAGAGAAGAATAGATAGAGAGAAAGAGAGGAGAAGGAATTTTATCTTGCAAAGGGAGTGAGGTTAGCTTTTAACTATGGTTAAACAGGTGCGGTGGGGTTTACGCTAGTAATGATGATCAACCGTTCCGATCGCCACACGTGCGTCATCGTTGAACGTCAGCCGTTCGATATGCTGTGAGGTTGGGGTGATCTTATCCCCTAGTCGACGAAGAAGAGCCGCATAAAACGGGTGTACGCAAGGGCGTGGAGCCACCACGGGGGTGGCGATATTTTCATTTGTCTCGTTTCTCGTTTCGTGGTATTAACGCGAGATGACGAGATGAGATTAGAAAAATTAAAATTGGGAGATGATAAAGTGTTATCATGTCTACCGTAGGGGGTGTGGAGAGGGAATCTCATGATTCGGGTTGCACGGCTGGATCTGAGGGAGGAGAGAGTGGGGTGAAACTCACAAGGGGTGGCGAGGGAATATAAAGTTTTAAAATAATAGGGAATGATTTGAAGTGAAGTCTGGTTATTATGACATCATGGCCGTCCAATCATGTATGACTGTTTCATTCTTGCTGGTACTCCTATCAAATCTTAAAAATTGTTTTCCCCTTCTCTCATCACAAGAAACAAAAAATCAGAAGTAAAAAAGAAAAGAAAAATAAATTTCAAGAGCTAAAAATATGGTACACTTATCAATGATATGTAGTGGTAGTTGCACTCTACCAATTTACCCCATTGCCAACGGCTTAGATCTATTTCATAATTGGGTTATATATTGGACCATAAATGAGATACGTATGTTGATGCCAAAAAGTCTTCTACAATAAGTGGGATATGTATATTAACTATTTATGTTGACCTTGCGTTAATGCCAAAAAAGTTTCCTTCAAAAAACATGCTAAAAAAGAAAGAAAATAAAGAGTTTCCATACAAATTTCAAGCTCTGTATGCAAATAGTGCTTTTTTTTTGGGCTACTTTTTTTGTTTACTAATTGACAGGGTTCCAACCGTCTTCCTACTGTCCGGTTCTATACATACTAAAAACCTCACTTTGAATAACTGCGTGTTAAAAGTGAGTCATTTTGATTGGTATATGTTTGTGTATGAAGCCAGTTGTTTCTTCCACTTGCTATGAACGCCCTTATAATTTCCTAGCGTTTGACGACCTCTTAACTAACATAAACAATTTTGTTAATTTTGGCCAAATTTGACACCATAAAATTGTACAATCTTTTACAAAAAGTTGCCTTTTCATCCACTAAGAGCATATGCAATGATGTGGTGAGATAAAAAGCAAGTGACCTTGTGCTTAGAATTCTTAGTTCAAACAAGAACTTTTAATTGTTACATGATATGTTTGAAAAGTACTGTTAAAACGAAAACTTTTAAACTGAAGACCGTAACATGTGAGAGCTTTATATTTGTAGCTTATTTTTTTAATAACTGTACTTCACAATGTAATAACCAAAAATTATGGTTAAAACTTACTTTACCAAACACACAAATAATATAAAAAGCACCCGCATATTACAATGTTGAATAAAATTATGTTGCAGTGTAAAGTTCTCATATGAAAATATTCTTAACTAATTAGTTTTAATTAATAATCCACACACTCTATGAAATCAAAGCAAATCAAAAATAGGAATTTTTTCCCGAAAAAAAAAAAGGAAAGAAGAGGGGTCATGTTTAACAATTGGCTGATGGGCACCTCAGAAGTCCAAGAACAATATATAATAAGAGGAAAATAATATAGTAATAATCGTAATAATAACCATACTTATTAACCCAATTGAATGGTCATTATGGGGGTCGAGGAAATCGTTCAAAAAGTACAAACAACTTACAAACTTCACGTTGCATCCTAATCAAACCGTCAGATGAGTTTGCCCTTTTCACAGTGTACGGACCCAAATTGGTGTTTGGTAGTAGCAGGGATTTTAATTTACGCGTACGAAAATCCCACCCTAAAAGCCCGCCTAAATAGTAAATTTGATAACTGAAAATATTAAAAAAAAAAGTAAAAGGAATGAAGCCAAAAGTACGAAATTACCCCTCCTGGGTTGGACTTACAAAAGGGAGGGGTACAATAGTCAGTCAATGAAAAGGACGTGGTATCATGGGGTTCCATTGGCTCGGCATGGGGTCCATGGAGCTGTCCCTTCTGATGTCCAAAACTGAGAAGTTTAGAGGATCCAACCGCTCAGATTCATTGCTCGTAAAGCGAACATCTTGACCGTTGGTCTGCTAGGGGCGTCCTTATCGATGGGCAAGAGTAACCTTGTCTTTACTCGGTACTTTTTTTTTTCACTTCTAAAACCTTCGTAAACGAAAATATTATCTGAAAAATTAAGGCAATTTTTTTAGTGGAATAGAAAAAAATACTCCCATATGGGTATTTGTATTTTGATTGTAAGATTTAAGAAAAAAAATTAATCAAATTTAACAGTTTTAAAATGTTGCACCATAGAGATGGTTTCAGCTGAAAAAGTCCCTAAAAAATTATCAAAGAAAATGTTTTGTATATTTTAGATGTAATATAATAAACGCTCAAAAGGTTAGGTCTCAATCGGTTAATTACTTTATTAATTATTTTTGGTTTTCAATTTGTTAAATAGCCAGCTGAGTTGGCCTGCACGTAGGGTTAATTGTTTTATTAGTGTGAAATCGTGATTAATATTTTAAAAAATTGTTGATTAGTTAAAATAATGAAGGTTTTTATGATCAAGCCCACGCACGGTTCTCCGGGAATCTCTCTTCCCCTCGAGTGGAATGGCTTAGACTCTGCTGTACATATAATTAAAAGAAAATATTTTTATTTTTTTATTTGAAAAAAATTGAATTCTAGGATGGCTATAAGCAAAGAAAATGAAAAATAAAATAAAATAAAATAAAAGGAATAGGAAAACGAAATCTTTGCCTTGTTTGATGCTGATGTATGATTTTATAATCTGTAAATCTCACGATTTTATTGAAAAGAGGTGGGCTAAACTCAGTAGTATACCATTCAAGAGTTTACTCTATAAAATATATATATATATATATATATATATATATATATATATATATTCCCCTTAAAGTGGAAGGATATTGCTTTTGTTGAATGAATTACAATATGGATTGACAAGGTTTTGAATAAAAATTGAATTATAGGATGTACTTCTTTTTCTCTGTAATCTGCACATAGAAATCCTACTTGGGCACTTCCAATGAAAAATTGTAAACGAGTGAAATGAAATTAAGAAAGGAATGACCGCAAAAAAGGAAAAGAAAAGAGAGCACCCGTTGAGCAGTGACAAAAGCAGCGAAATGGATGTCGGCACAAGGGGCTACTCAACATATTTGATTTCCTGAAAATATACATTAATGGGGTATTGGAGAAACTCGTTTGAATTAAAAAAATAAGTTTAAATATAATATGAGTTTTTTATTGTAGGTGTTTTTTGTTTTACATTATAGCTGTTAAAGGCTTTATACTGTTGACGGTTCAAACTGATAAATTTGAACAGATGTATGCCAAAAGACATAAATATAAAATGTTCTAATTTTTAATGCATTTTATTTTATAATTTGGGATTCTATTTTATTCTATAAAATTTAAATTACTACAGTGTTTTTTTTTTTTGTTTGAATTGACTATTGAAACTGGCTATAAATGCCTTTGAAAATAGTGAAATGAATATTTTGAATTAGTGTAACTATTTTATATAAAACTTTCAATTATTATAAGATTCAGTAAGTGGTTATCTCTATCTGGTTTAAAGAATATTTTGTTAATTTTATCTCAATGACTAAAACCGTTAAAAAAATCAATGTTATAATAGTAATTTGTCAAGAAAAAAAAGGAACTAAGAACATCTCAAATGTAATATCAAATCTGGTATCAATGCTAATTTTTAGCATTTGAATATAAGAATCACTTTCCAATATAATACAACACTTTGATGTTTAAAATTTTCAAATTTGGTATATGCAATATACTTGACAGCGAGTTTGGAACCAAATATATCATATGCTATATGCTAGATGTTGACCTTTGATTGTCATTTGTTTCTTTAATTACATTTTTTCATTTAATCATTATAATATTAGTATTTTTAAATTATTTCACAATAAAAAGTAAAATTTTACAGCTTTCAAAGCTCGATGATAATGACCTTAAGTACATATAGCATATAAAATAGCAATGTGTATTCAAGCAAAAATTTAAAAAAAAAAAAATAAAATTACATATTATACATGACACTCTTAAAAAATGTGTTTATAAATATTGGGCTTCCACTTGTATTACTTTTTTAAAAAAATTAGCGTCAGTTGTTAACTCTCTCTCTTTTTCTCTCTTGTCTATCAAGATATTTTTTTTCAATGGCATAATAAATTTTAAACATGCGTGATATTTATATAAAGAAAATTATAAATATAATATTTATGAAAACATTCTAAATAAAAAATTTATTTTAATATACACTTTTTATTCTAAATCATTGATATTTGTAATCTTATGGAAAATAACATAAAGTGACACAATGCTCATAATGGAAGAACAGAATAACAAGCCCTTTTCTTCCCACTTATGCCATGATACGCAACTTGGGTCTTACACCATATTGGTGGTGGGAAATAAACCATAAATGGGTTTGTTAAGCCACCATGTTCCACTTGTTATTCAAATGTCCTTTAAAACCACACAACTTAAACTTAAAATAGCCACAAAACAACAACACAAATATATACCTATTAATTGTGATTAACAAGGTTCCAAGAAATAAAAAAGCTGGACTGTCCTGAATACTTGATGGCAACAAAAGCCCAAAGGGCAACATCTCAGGGAAATTGACGTTGATAAGTCTTATAAAATTGGTTTTGATCACTTCAATGCATTTTTAAAGCCATGACACTATTGTGACTATTTTGCCCATCTAAAGTAAATATTTTATGCATAGATATAACACTGCACGTGATGGAAAGTTAAAATTTTGATTAAGCTATTAATGATACAATACCCTTATTATTAGTGGAAGACTTTATAAATATATATATATATAAGACTATATTGTGCACTTTGCTTCCAAAGCTTGAAACTAGTATGTCTTGTGTTTCATGTGCAACAAAAACAAAAAAAAAAAAAAGCAACTATAGAGGAGGGAGCTCCTAGTAAAACTTTTCTTCTTTAGGCAATACAAAAAAAAAAAAAAAAAAGTAAATAAGGCTCAAAACATGTTAAGACTATACAAACTTAGAGAATGTTTAAAAAGACAATATGATTTTTATCACAACTTGGATTGTTGTGTACAAAAGTTGTTCTGAATAATATAGAGGCGATGAAGAAAGAAATTGAACGTCGGTGGTGAGCTGAGGTTCTAGTGGCAACTTTGGTGGTGATGGAATCATGGAATTACGGGGCGAAAGCTTATAAGGCATAGTGTCACGTCCCAAAATAGCTTTTATTAAGAGGTGGACAGCCCAGGATATAAGTACTGCTCTTCGGTCATCTACCTAGCCGATGTGGGACTTTTTGTACGTTACACTCTCCTCCACCCAATCGCGTGACACCCCCGTCACGGATCGGCTCCCCTGAGGGTCCCACTGGACTGTAGAGAGTCCATACACCAGACAGGCAGTACCCTGCTCTGATACCACTTGTCACGTCCCAAAAGAGCTCTTGTTGAGAGGTGGGTAGCCCAGGACTTAAGTACTGCTATTCGGTCCTCTACCTAGCCGATGTGGGACTTTTTATACGTTACATTCTCCTCCACCCAATCGCGTGAAGCCCCCGTCACGGAT
>CAMOHE010046478.1:0-86470 GCA_946598075.1 Artocarpus hirsutus | reverse complement strand
ACATATTTTAAAAGTAGACATCTTAAGCTTTTCAACGAGCTATCATGAGCCTAAATCGGAGTTATATTTTATTTTTTACGAATTTTTCAATTCTCGGATTGAAAACTAGTAAACCTACCAGTGGCAGTATACCACCCGTCTACCTTAAGTAAACCACCCATTAACCCATATGCTAATTGTAGATAGTGAACCCAACTTTGCTCATCTTCTAATCCCTGAATGTCTTGCAGCCTTTCCAAAACCATCCTAAGTAATTCATGAATCTTATTAGAGACTGAAATCTATAGATTTACACTTAATTCATTTATGGATGTGGTTACATGTTGTACTTTAGTTTTAATTGTCCTTATGCACACCTTAGGATCAAGGGTGTGTGGAGCTTACGTTAATTAAATTTGGAGATTAAAATATTGTTGAGAAGCTTGGAAGGTAAGGATTCTATTACTCATCTTTTGTTAGGTTTTTATGGAATTTAAATTGATTGTTTTACCACAAGATATATGTATATATGTTGAACTACTATTATATGATAATCACATATGAAACTATGACATGAACTCGCCCTGTATTGTTTAACAAGGAACATAATAAATTAACATATGTTGTTATAAGTTGGAAAGCATGATTAGAAAAATTGACTTTACAAATAATGATGGAACATTGAGAAATGGTGAGACGTAAAGAGGGCGGCGGTTACGTCCTTGGGCACGATTACCCTAAAAGGTAAAATAGGGGGAAGGTGATGACGCTTCCTTGGGTCAAAAATCCCAGAACACACTGTACAGGAATCGACTTGGTGAGGACTTGGGATTTGATGTTCCCTCACCGGAATACCCTCGGAATGTTTGGAGGGTGGCCAAGCTCACCCATTTGGGATTCGATAAGTGGAGTGTTACTTTATTTAATGTAGATACCTAGGAATAATGATGAATTGTAATATTTGTATATTTGTATAAGTGTGAAACTTGGTAATGGTTAACTATGGTATCCACTAGATATGATCATAATAAACCTCATAATCTGGTATATGATGTAAATTAACTAACCATGTAGTTTTAATGTAGAAATGAATAAACCTTAAGGTGAGTAATGGTTTTCCCTACTGAGCATGTTGTCGCTCATTTCTTGATATGTTCGTCTTTTCAGGACTCACTAAGTGTGAGATGGCTACAAGAAAAATAGTGGGAGAAGTTAGGTAGCTATATTACGTTGGGATGGCTTTGAATGCAAAGAATGATCTTCATGATAATGTAAGCATCCATTGTTACTTTCTGTGACTGTATTAAGATTTGTTGAGGGTTGAAATAATGATGATGACAGTTGTATATTATTAAAATTTAAGGTGCTACATTAAACTATAGTTTATTTATTTGTTTATGTTTTTATTTTAATTTGAGAGTTTTTATTTAAGCCCCGGGTAAATTACTTTGATGATTTATATTTATTTTCTAATCTTCATTTTATTTAATAAAAACTGTTAACCCTCCAACTCATTATCGTTGTTAATGATCACAAAACTCCCAAAAAAAGGGCCAATGTAGTCATAACGCGCATGATTGCGAAGACGCCAGTTGCAACAACCACGACCTTGTAGTTATGTATCCTAACAGTGTTTTGGCGGTTGGCAAGATTGAGCAATTCTCGTAACAAAAAACTCATCTAATTGGGAGCGTTCGAACAGTGGGGGACTTTAGGGAAATTTTTGACTTTCCTCGCTTTTTCAATGAGAAATCTCATCTCTTGTAACAGCAAAATTGAGGTAGTAACTCTTTGAAGCTTAATAAGATCTCAGCCACCATAATAAACAAAAAACTCGATTGAGTTGTAACACTCTAGATTCTTGCGTTCTTTTGTCTACTTTGATCTCATCTTTCGAGATCATCATTGTGCTTAAGATTTTGCCCTCTCTGATGAAAAACAACGCCAACATAACCACACCCTTGAAGATGAATCAGCATTTTATTAGAATATACGTCTGTGAAGAGCCAGATCCCAGAAATGGACTGCGAAGACTCGCATCCCGCGCATACTTGCATTGTAGCCTATAACTGAGGTGTGACCCTTTTGACTGTTCTTTATTGTACTGCTAGGCACTCAGAAGGACCAGCTTGCAAAACAGTTTCTTGGGATTGAAAGAGCTTGGCTCTTCAAGGACAATGAGTAAAATCCGTACGAGTGTGAGGGAAAAAAAAAGAAATTACGGACATTCTCTTCAATAAAAGATGCAATCATAAGTAACTATACACAATTTTACGTCCTCGAGCAGAGTAGCTTATTCTACTGACATTTAAATTAACGAACTAGCACACATCGGTGAAAATTACGATTAGAAAAGGTAAGAGGGTAGACCTGTAACACCCTCTCGTTTCTCTCACTTTTTTTTCTATTTCTTTGTCTCTATTTTCTGTCCTTTCTAATGAATCAGCCGTCCACTCGATGAGGCTGAGGGTCACAAGTAGGAATCAAGATATCCATACGCATGCCTTTTGTTATACTGTAGTAAGCTAGCATAAGTCCGATCCCATATTCCTATGTAGAGAGACTCATCATCAGGACTAAGCGACATCCCAGATATCTCTCCAAAGAAATCAATCTCTTGACGCTTTTTATAATCGTCCTTCGTACTATAAACATGCACAAAATCTGCAGGCTCGGCCACCACCATAAACTGGCCATCTGCTGAAAAGTGAATCGACCGTGTAGCACCCAAATTACCCTTGACAACTGCGATGGATTTCGACAGGTTTCTTATGTCCCATACACGGCATGTCTTGTCCTGATTCCCGGTAGCAAATGTGCGTCCATCTGGGTGCCATGCAGAGGCAAACGAGTAATCTAGATGACCAACCATTGTGGCAACAGTCTGCAAAGGTCAAACATTATAAGCAATATTAAACAAAAGACCAGTACGCTAGAATCTCTAAAGGAAAAAAAAAGGGAGGGGAGGAGGAGGGGCGGAGAAATAAAGCAAGAGGATAAAAAAATAAGTCATTCTCGTCCAGTTTCATATTTTAAAAAAATCACCTTTCCACTCTGCGAATCCACAAGCAGTCCATCAACATGATCTCCAACAATGGCAATAAGCCTGCGGTCAGGACTCACTGATGTGTGCTGCAATAGAAATCCAGGTTAGTTGTAAGATATATTAGTGTCTGCCAGGTTATTAAATCATGTATACAATGCATGAAAAACACCAAATAGCAAAATATGAAAGCCTCCGGCACATAATTCAGTTAGTCATCCAAAATAAAGAAATCGCCGCCTCAATAAATCCGCATCTCAGTTCACATTTTAACAAGGCTAAGCTATCAGCTTTGCTTATATACTCTCAATCTCTCAACAAATTAACAACAGAAATTAGGCTCTAGGCCTTTTTTTTTTTTTTTCTTAATTACATAATTATACCTCTTAGTTTCAACTATTGTTCAGTTTATCCTTCTATTTTTAAAAACTACAAATGCGTTCTTTGAGTTTAAAAAACTGATTTCAATTTTATCATTATATATAGAAAAAAAATAGGGCAAAACAATATAATTACCCTTAAACAATTGTGAGCAATATTTTACAGATTTAAAAACATTAAAAATCCTAAAACAAAGAATCAAATTTAAAAAAAGATCTTAAGTTTTATGGCTTTTTTGAACATTAAAATATTTTAAAAAAATTTTCTTAATAAGAAAAATATATTCCAAAGACAAATTCCACCTAATTAAGGGTATCTTTGTCTTATCTCTATGTTTTTCTATCAAAAAAGCTTGTGAGGGATAAAATTGAAACAAAATTTTTAAATTCAAATGATACTACTTTTGTGGTTTCTAAAAATAGAAGAATAAATTGAGAAATAATTATCACTAGAAGGTATGGGCCTTTTTTTTTTTTACAAAACGTTAGTGGGAATTAAAAGTTGAAATAAATGTTCACAGCACAGAAGCAAGATGATGATATCATATAAAATGCTAAAGAGGGCTCACATTCACTGGCCAAGGAAAACGGATGTGATTTAAAAGCTGGAATCTCTCCATATCGTATTCTCTTACACCACAATCATTGTTAGATGCAATGAAATGGATTCCACCCCTGCAAAAGGGTTTATGTCAAATTGTTTCCAACCCCATAACTGTCAAAACAATATATTTATAGTGCATATATATCGCCACATCCACACACCAACATATATATACATATCCAGCTCAACAGTTTCAAAATGGTAATGATACCTCAAGCTGTCATATATCTCAACAGCGTTAGTGATAGCATTATCATCGTATGTGGTCCGTGTACAGAAACTTACTCCTTGTTTATCCAATCGCTGCCCAAAAAAAAAAAAAAAAAAAAGCAAATGATGAGATACAATTATTCGAGTTTACTAAATGCTAATCATGATAACAGAAAAAGAAGTTGAATAATTCTTTTAAATGCACCACTCCTTTTCCCTATAGCACTGATCCAGAATATAATAGAAAACCATATAGGCAACCACAGAGAGCTCACGAAAAAGTGCCATCATTAAATAGTCACTACCATCTAATGTCATAAGCAAAAGGTATAAAAAAATTTACATGGCATATACTTAGCCAATCACAGGAGAATAGACGCAGAAACTATGCATGTATAAGGATCAAATTATCCACGTCACACTTATTAAGGAAAGTTATCCACTGAATTCCTCTTCTGGAATTTGTCTGTCTTTCTCTTTTGCCTTCATCAGTTCGCTGACACACTAAATAGCATCTTATCATTTGATAATAATGGGGTTCTGACACTAATGTCATAGTCAATCAAAGCGCAGCACCACAGCCCTTATGCGCTAATAACTGGGAGCTGATTGTCACGCCCATTTCGCATCTCTAGGAGAATCACTGGCAAGCAATCTACAAGGATTTTCCTTTTTCTTTGGTTGTTTGGAATTGGGTGTTATAGGACGCTAATTGTCATCTATTTCATAAGGTTTTTTTTTTCTAGGCTTTTTCTTTTTTTTTTGCCTTCTGAAGACTCCTTGTCTTCTTTCCTCGGTACTTGATGTCAGTATCAACGAAATGAGGATTCCTGTAAAAATACAAAAGAGTGCCTGACATTTTGCAAGTCTACAACTCTACATGCGTGCTCTAAGCAAAGGGCAAAAATAGCCAGCAGGGAAAAAAAAAAAAAAAAAAGGGAAGAAGAAGAAGTTAAACAGAGAACGTGAAATATTAACATAATTTCTAGCAAGATTGTTTCTAAATAAAACATTATTACACTCTCGCAGAATACCTAACACACCAGCTTTACTCATTGCCATTACACTGCCTACCATCAACTAGTCTGCAGAATTTGAACACTTGTATAAAAAAAATCAGCCTCACAACTTTGTAATGACACTACAGATTAAAGATGAAAAAACAATTCACTACACGTGCAACTACTCAAAAATATGATGTCTCTTTACAATACAAGGCAGAAAAATATAAAGAAACCATGGTAAAGCAACTTTCATTCAAAATAAATTAAAATAGACACCGAAAATGGCTAATATGATATAGCTATCATATGCAACCAAAATTTACAACACATCATCAAATCTCCTGCTTAGTTTAAATTCAAGTTAGTAGTACTCACAAAGGTATATTGTCCCCATACTCCCATTGCATAAAAAACCAATGGCCTTCTACAGCATTAGCACTTTTACAAACTCCTAAGTTAATGAGCAATTTCATCTCGTCTAGCTGACTGCTAACTAATTGCTACACCTTGTCGCTTAAATATCTTAATGAAAAACTGCATTACTACAAAATAAGGCATATAATTCCACATTTGTGGTGCTCAAAATAAGGCATATAATACCACATTTGTGGTGCTCAAAGTAGCACATTTCTCTCTGCCTTCTACAACAGAATAAGGGCCTTCCTCTCAACAATGTTGTTAGTTGATTTCATGAGGATAAGCTTCAAGATGGGATTGCTAACAAAAAATGGAACCCCACAATAAATGGAACCTATCTAAAAAGGGGCCGTTGCAAGCAGGGGTAGAAAGAGAAGGCATCCCTAAAGTAATGGTTGACCATATTCAAACCAAGGTTGAAATTTGTTGAAATGGCTTAAACTAAAAGGAAAGTTCGAACATTAAAAACTTTCGCCTATGTGAACCATAAAAGGAAATTGCTTCATGTTTCTAATCTCCTTTTTCATTATCACCCAATGGAAGATTGCATCATAATTTTAATCCACTATAGCACTGAAGTAATGTGAGTACACAATTCAGCAAATGACCATTTATCCTGTCCTATTCAGTGCAAAGTTGCTTCGTAACATAGTGGCAACGCTGATTTGAACGCCGACTCTTTGAAGACGCATTCATGATGCAAACACATTCATTTGCTCAGCATTGATGAACTAGTCCGCCTTATATTTCCTTTTTATTGCTTTCACGATGAGCTGAGACTAGAACAGAAAGTCCAAAGTTCTAATTTCTCAGGGAATTTGACCTCCTCCTACAGAGGTGTCATGCAACTTTTGTGTTCTCATTTAGCTTTTCCTGCCTATTGATGGACCACCCTTCACAGGGTTGGTATTGGAGCTGTAGATTCTGGCCTTTTGAAAGATCAGAGCATGCAGTTAGGTGATTTGACAAAAGAATGTGAAACCTAGCATGTGCAAATATTTATCTGCCCCTCAAGAATCCAAGCTGGAACTATTAGAAATCATAGATCCTAGTCTCATATCAACTAACCTCTCTGGACTCTCAAACTGAAAACAAAGATTTTTCTGAGGTGTAACCAAAATAACAAAAGCAGCAATAAACTAAATAGCCACCAAAAGAAAAACAAACCTTACAAATAAGCTCTCCTTGGAAGCCACCTGCAACCAGAAAATTATCCTTGACCGCCAGTGTACTAATTTGAGTCTGTGAGAACCCTTCCAATAAGCTTCCTGCATGCTTCTACATGACCACAGAAAAAAAAAAAAAAAAAGGGATGCAGCAAAGTTAGAAAGATAAATGCAAAAAGTTAAAAATGAATAACGGATTGGACTCTGGAGGGGCAAAATAAAACAAAAGTCAATAACGATGGAAAGGGAAAATAAAATAAAAATTTACACCCTCTCTTTTTTTATTCTTTTCATTCTTTATTGTGAGAGGTTGGAGAGGGTTGCAATACCTCAGTAGGTGCCACATGACCAGCAAAGTTGAGGATTTCTGACAAATTGCCCGTCAGTGAGGACCAGTGCATAACTGAATAATTTGAGATGAGATACACATCGTGTTTTGACGTAGCCCAAACAAGGTTCCTGAGCTGTGTACCAAGCATGGTAAATAATCAGCCAAGCTAAGGTTTTTTTTTTTTTTCAACCATAAATTTCAATTTTGCATAGCATGTATGTGCAAGGACAGGTTCAACTTCATACATATTTACTAGCTAACTTGTGTGCAAGGCAGCACCTTCATATGTGTGAATAGAAAAAGACGACAGTTAGGTTGTTAGAATCTTCCAACCTGAAAATGAAGGATTGTTGGTTTAACCAATCTTGTATTGTAGAAAAATTCATAGTAGTTTCCCCCCTTCTCCATTTGTTTGCACTCCTGAAACAAAAATATGCTTGGTATAATGACTGTCCAAAAACACAATAATTTATGGACCAAACTTCGTCCATCTCCTGTAAAACGAAAAAAACGGACTCTAGGGTGATAAATATTGAAAGTACAACCTTATCTACGGCTTCCCCAGATAAAGGGATATTCTCATAGTTCCTGTACTGTTCAAGCCTCGTTAATCTGTACTTTTCCCTTGTAATGTTTAATCTGTCCCAAGGAATGCCTTGAATGTCTTTCCCTTTCCTTGCTTGGGAAGATGAAGTATCTGTCACTTTAGTAAGCTGTTCGTATTTAAAGCCGATCCCAAGTGAGTTCTACAAGCACAAGCATAAAACCAACCACAAACGAGATAAGAAATGCAATCGACAAACCATTTCGTATTCATCAATTCCAGCATCTGGATTGTGGTTTTCATCGTCCATCTCATCAAGAAAATTTGCCATTTCACCCTCCTCAGCCATGTAATCAAAATCATATGCCTCCTGATTGGACATGCTCTATCTGCATGCAAAGATAAAATTTCATAATAAGCTAGCCTGTCGCGAAAAAGCATCTGATTTTTTACCTAAATAAATTGATCAATGTAACAATACAAAGTTGATTTTTTTTTGGTCTCTTCTGCTATAGGAAACATGAAAAAAATACCAAATTGAAATTACAGGTTCAGGTTAAGTAAACATACATAGAGAGATCACAAAGGAAAGCGTACCATCACGTGGGTTCTCGAATAAATTCAACTCACCAAAAAAAATCCCATAAAAAGTGACTTTGAGAAAACACACAAGAAGTTCAACTTCAATATATAGAAGAGTAAAATCCCTTTGCCAAAAGCTTACAAATGCAACACAAAAAACTCAAATATTTCACATTAAAAAAAAAGATAAATTGAGCAGATATCTGAAGAAAGCAACTACTAATACCATATTTTGGAGGTCCAGAAATTGTTTTTCTCCAGCACTTCGAGATCACTCACAAAGAAGCAAAAACAAAATTAAAAAAAATGACACGTAGAGTTTGATTCAACAAATCCCCAGATAAATATTGGCAAAGCATCATCCAAAAAGGCAAAAAACAATGCAGTTTCGCGTATCTGAACAGAAATAAACCCTAAGAAAATAAAATATTGAATAAAAAATCGAAAGCGGAAGGTTTAAAAAAAATAAAACAAAATCCCACAACACCCACCAAACAAAAAGGAAAAAGACATACATATATATGCATATACATATAGAGAAAGAGAGAGAGGACTATGTACAAAGAAACAGATACGGTCGGAGAACGGAGACCGCCCCAGAATTCTCCTTCTTTTTCTTCTTCTTCTGTTTTTCTAGAAGAAAATGAACTGAAAGGAAAAAAAAAGGAAAGGAAAGGGCCGTCTGGCGTGTAGAGAGAGAGAGAGAGAGAGAGAGAGAGAGAGAGAATCAAGTGTGTGTGCGTGGGACAGCGGGTGGGGGTATGAATGAAAAGAAAAGATTATAATTACTATAAGTGGGGGCCTCGGTTTTGGAGGTGAGAAGTGAAATGATTTTACGCAATGTCGGCAAGTTTGTGATTATTATTATTTTATGCCCTGTTTATTTAAAACAATCTTACTTTAATCCCATAAGTTATAGAACTATTATTAAAAAAATCAGTAAGATCTAATCTAAAAAATACTATACTATAAAATAGGATAATAAGTTTACAAGTAATAAGATTTTAACTTTTTAAGATAAAAAAATTACAATTTTATAAATAAAGAGGTTTTAATTTCACAAATAAAAATGATTTAACATTTATGTGTGAGTTTAGGAAGAGAGAATGAGGGTGACAAAAAGATAAGGTTTTAGGCCACGTATACATGGACGTTTAAGAAGAAGGAAAAAGAGTGCGTATTATTCTTTTAAAAAATGAAATTAAAAAAAAATATTGTGGTCCCCAATTTCACAAACATCATAAATAGTAGTTGTTCCTCGAAATCTATCTAATATCTATCCATCTAACATTTCTTCGATTCCTTCCGTTGAGGGAAAACTGTGTTTGTAATGTTTTTGTTATTTGTTCTCAAAAACGCCAATAAAACAAGTGGTTGAGTTATCCCTTTGAGGTGTAAATCAACTCAACTTGAGCAATATACTCAATTGAGATTGGAAAGAGAAAAATGTTTTTAAGGGCTATTTTTGGCAGCCCAAATATGAGTGAAATTTTGACAATTGAGTTGCATTTCAATATACTGCTCCCATAAAAAAGAGTATTATTTTTAGTTTAAAGTAAGTAGTTTGAAAACACAAATGCCTTCAATCCGTGAATAATAAAATTTAACAAAGCATGACATAGGATTGTTTTTGGTTAATTCAATAGTTAAAATAACAGTACATGTTGAGAAGATAAAAATATGTGTCCTACCATACGTTTTATCTTTCATTTATTATGAAATTTCTTTACCCTCGGCGAAAGAATTCCAGTATCCTCTACAAAAAATTAAAACCTTTTCAGAGCTCCATAAAATAGCTTTTTATTAGAAATAATCTTTTTACTTGTTTGTTTTAAGTATAACATAGATATTAAAGATTGATTTGTGACCTAACCGTGAAGAGAAACACAAAATTCTAATTCATATTAAAGGGTTGTGCACGGTCATATCTGGTCCCATACCATCAGGTTTTGAGGCTAGAGCATTTCAGCGGTTTTGACAAATTTAAGTTTGTATTGGAGTTTGTTAGCTATTAGGACCAAACCGACCATTTTAGAATGGTCTGGTTCGATTTAACTGTTGTTCAAGATCTTTTTTAGTAATTTTTGTGATTTTTTTATAATAGCTTTTACATTTCTTAAACTCTATAAATATCCAAACCATAAAGACAACACTCTAAAAACAGAAATTAACACGCAAAAAAAAAAAACAAATACAACATAGACCGTACAATGCAAAGAAAAGATTCATATACATATACATATACATATATTAAATTTTTTTTATTATATACATATATATAATAAATTGTCTAGTCTAATTTGAGACTGTTTTTTATTAGTTACAGAATGGCTCGGTCCTAAAGGTCTAAAAACCGTCAAATTGGTCCAATCCAACGGTTTTTTGGTTTTTCTATACAGCCCGTTTATCCTACTTTTGTGCTTTGATAGAACTTCTAATGTTGCATTTCTTTTTTTTTTTTCTAGAATTCTAGGTAAAATTGTTTTTTTGTCTAAAGAAATATAATAGCGTTTGATGAAAAAGGTTGAATTGTTGTACCTATTTAAAATTATCAAAATAAATATGACATGGAAATTTAAATAAACGTAGTTTTTGGTTCATAAAATTAATCATGATTATGTCTTGTAGTCTCATAAAGTCATTTTCCATAAACCTCGTTTGACGCACTCAATTAAGAGAATTTCATATAATTATACTCAAATATATCTTCTAGAAATATATAATTATATTCTAACATGTCCTCTAGCTCGTAATTAAATAAGAGAATATCATATAATCATACTTTAAAAATATGGTTTCTTACTTTCATTTTTTTTTCTCCTATGAAATTTCCTTTTTTCTTTTTATGCCCTCTAAAATTTCTTCCAAATCATTAAACCAATTTATTCTTTCCTTTAAACATAAACTCACGTGTATATATTCACAACGAATCTATAAATTTCCCTAAAATAATAATATCATTTAAATATTTTCTAATTAAATATTTTATCGAACTTTATTTTTATTACTGTTTAATTGTTACTTTAAGTTTCATCCCTTTTTTACTAACTTTTGTCTTAATTTTTTTCATTGTTCTATGTTATGTTTTTCGTTCGCTTCTTCATTGCTCTGTTATCATGCCCCTGTTAAAGTAACTTATTTCAAGTGTACCCTTGCACGTTGAGTTTCATCACACTTTTTTATGAATTTTTCTTCTTATTTTTTATTTTTTGGTTTTCATTATTTTGATTTATGATTTTCTTTTGTTTCTTTATTGCTATGTCATTGCCCTTGTTAACATAACTTATTTCAAATGTACCCATGATCATTTTATGACTTTATGCTTTTTGAAATACTTATTTCTAATTGACTCATTACAACAAATTTTCCCCTAAAATTGTGTCTTCTTTTTAAAAATTTGTCCATGCCCTCCTTTTTAACCCTTTTTTCTTTTTTCTTATCAAATGCATTCTATCTAATTTGTTCATGTTAGAGAATTGAAGTACACTTTTCCCATACTTTACTCTGATTATCATAATTTCGTTTATGTGCATTTGTGCTTAATTTTTTTCTTTTTCTTTTTGCCAAAAATCCTTTATAGTGTCATCATTTTTTTATATGTTGCTTTAAATTTTTTTTTTTTTCCATATGTTCCTATTAAAATATAGTTTTTCAAGTATGCCTTTATTTTTTTCTATGTAATTCTTATTATTTTAAGAGCGACACTTACAAAGATTTTTATGTTAGTTTCGTATTAAGCAACAACTAAGATATTTATTATTAAATAAATTAAAAATAATTACACGGTAATCAAACTTAACACACATATAGGGCCTATAAAATCTCTCCCACATGCATAGTAGGTGGAGTTCAGCTAGTATATATATAGATTATTTAGAAACATAGTTGGAACTACATATTAGAACTAAAATACCGTAGCATGTTTACACTGTAACAAACTTTTGTTTTACATTATAGTATATAAGAGCTTTACACTGTAGCAGTTGAAACTTATTAATTCTAACTAGAAGCCATATATATAAATTATAATGGATAGCTTGTTTTTTAAACTGTGTGATTACCCAATACTTATATATTGCTATTAAAAATTCAATTTATATTTTAAAATTAAAATTCATTTTATTAACAATATCATAAAATTCGTTATATTTGATATTATTTTTAAAATAGGTGAAAATATTTTTATTTTAGAAAATGAGAATTTTTTTGAAATTGTACAGAGAGTGTTTTTAAATTTTACCTTGAAAAACATGCGAAAATATTTTCAAAAATTAAGAGAACAAAAACAACAGGGCCTTAGTTTTTCACTTTAGATTTTTTAAATTTTAAGCATTAATAACATTTAATTATAACATAGGGACCAAAAGTAGGACAAAATAATAGATTTCGTTTGTAACTTTAACAAATTATTTGTTATAATGTTTTTGTGTACTCTTTACCACTAGAAACTGCTTCAAATTCAAGAATGGATCTTTTTGACCTCAGTGGGACTAATGTAGTGCATACTGTATGACTAGTCAATTGGATGAGTTCAATACATCGTAGAAGGCAACCTGCAACTATCTAGTTGACTGGTTGTAACCTACTACTCGACCAGAACGATAAGATCAACACTCTGCCATGGCATTATTATTATTTTTTTTAAGTTTTGTTGGTTATTTAAGGTTTAAATTCTGATATGAAACTCGACTTGAAATGAGTTTTGAGTTAAAAAAATCCGAATTCTAAACCCCTCATGAATTCGGATAAGGAACTCAACGCATATTGAGTTTTTCTCTCTTCTATTTTTTAAGGGAAAAATATTCATAATTTTTTTTGTTTCATATCCAATTGAGATAATTATTTTTTTCATTGCATTCAGAGTGAAAAAAGGAATATATCCCCATCCCTATTGCCTGTTAAAATTGTTGGGGTTAATGCTCTATAAGCATTGACATTGTATATGTTAATAAATAAATAAAGTGACGTTCATAATTATTTTGGTTGGTTATATGTACTATGAATACTTTAATAAATATCAAGAAAATTCGATGATTATTTATGTGACCATAAATTTAGCATTAAGTATTATATACTCAGGGATAAAATTCATAGATAATAATCTAAATAGTATGTAATAAATAATTAAAGTTAGGAATCTTTAATTAAATATTACAAGTACTGTCTAATCTCATTTAGAATAAAATAGTCTTATCTAGACTATTATGTAGAGACATTAGATTAGAGGTACTTTATATAATGAGATTATATAAGACTAAACCAGATAAATTATGAATCTCTAATGATCGTCCATTATAAATAGAGCATTTAAATTCATTACTATGATCATATATCTGACAATCTTATTATATCTTTATGATCGTCCTGAGTATTTATTAGAGTCCTGCTTATGATATTATGTTTTTTGACTTACATGATAAGATTTGTTTTAAGATAGATAACAACTTGGCATTTTAGAAATATGATAGAATAAAATGCCAGGAATAATATGATACATATAAGGAATCTATTCCTCGCTTATGGAAAGTTAGAAAAATAGTTCTCTTAAGTGATGATTCCATATTCAAGTAGTAGAGTGCTTATTCATAATAAGATTATAAATTAACTATCTATTAGAGAATTATTGAAACTCAAGAATAAAGATATAATAAGAAAGATGAAAGGAAATTGCTTCTTCTTCGAGCCAACCCCCACAATCTGAACACTTCGAGCCTACTGATTCACTGCCGTCCATTCTTGCTCTGGGCTTGCAACTCACCGATCTAAACCAATAATTTTCAAATAATTTTTTCACCATCTATTCAAACACCAATTTAGACTTTATTCCTTATTTAGATTAACACTTAACTGCAAATCCAAACGTTAATTCAGAATTTTGATAGCAATTTAAATCTTACAATTCATATTTCTCAAATTTTAATGAAAAATTCAAATGTTCATAATTCGAATTTGTGAACCAAACGGAGCCTTAAGTTCCCTCTGCACAAATTCTAAATTTTGTTATTTTATTTGTTTTTTTTTTAGCGGGAAGAACAATTTTGAATTGTAAATAAGTTAATTTCCTTTAGTTGAAATTCCAATTTTAGGTAGGTTTTACTTTCCTTGATTCTGTTTTCTAGTTCTCTACTTAAGACATTGTTAAGATTATATTTGAAGTTCAATTAAGTTCAATTTGATTAATAAAAGTTTCAGAGAATTCCCTCAACTTTCTTTTTATAATTTTCTCAATATTCTTTATAATCAACTAGTAATGAATGTTTACTCTTCTAACATTTTGAGTAAATCGATATGTTAATAGAAGCCTTATCTTTCGGTATTCAAAGTGAATCAATACATTTTGATAATTCATCCCTTTAATTTTTAGTTTTGTTATGCTCGCACGGCGTTAGTTTGTATAAGAGACCGCTACATCAACTACCCATTGAAAATTAAAAGACATAATAAATAAATATGAGTTCATTAACCACTTAGTATTAGGGTAAATCTATAAAAAAATCAACATAACATAATGTAATTCTTACCAAGGTATTGCACAAAAAATAAAATTCTAATGTGGTTTAGTTCATTATACTCTAAATACACACATGTTTATATTCAAAAATCAATATTATTACAAAACAAATAAGATCATCCACTCATTTTAAAAATAGACAACATCACAATCATATCAAAATAAAACACCCAATTTCATTTATTAATTGTGAAACAAAGTTTTTATACTAAAATTATATGTTTTGGATATGAACACTTCATATACATAATTAAAAAACTTATAACAAATATAAAAACATTGTTATATTCTACTCACAAATATAACATGGAGCAAATTATTAATGAAATGCAATAATTTATTTCTGATAGTGTCATAAAAAATTTATAAAAAATACTTTATAAAAGCACCAATCCTAAATCTTTTTCAGAATACAAGAAATATTTTTTTGGTTAGCATCATTTGTAGGAATATCATGACAATATCACAAACATGACATTTTAAAGGAATACAGTAAGATATTTAAAGTATTTTCCCTTCCATGCCATTCCATCTTAATAAAACTGAGGCACATGCCTTCGATCCGCTAAAACGAAATATATATCAAACTATCAAAATTATGAAAACCAAATCTTGGTGAGAATTTTTTTTGTTTTATTTTGTTTTTGTTTTTTGTTTTTTTTTTGTTTTTTGCAGTTTTCTAATTTCCAATGGCATTCCAGCTCCTATAGTGTTAAAAGCGAGGAGAAATTGTCCAAAAATAAAAAGAATAAAAATATAATAAAATAAAAAAAGGAACACAGGCCAAAGTATGGTCTAGCATTATGAAGCGTCGGCTCCAAATTTCGAAAGTTTCTCATCTAGATTTCTCATCAACAGGCAAACAAACAACCATGACTTTTGATCAAGTAATGTTGGTTTTGGTTCAGTAATGGGCATTATTACAGCTAGTTGTGCACTCCGAAAGGCATATAACTAACTCTACATGAACATTATGGATCCAATTGGTTTGGGCGAATCATTGAAGTTGTGGAAAGCTTGCAATGCCCCTTTCTAGAGAGAGATTGTGAAAAGGAATTTTATAAGCATGCAATGCCCCTTTCTTTTCCGCATGACAATGATCATTATTTCCACTCTTCCTCAAAAGATCCCAACAACCTTCCTACCAAGCCCTTTTTGTCTATTTTCCATTTACGATCGGTTCTCTTAGGTCATTCGTTAAATAATTTATTACATTCTCCAATTATCCCTTTTTCGAGTAATATCATACCATGTATAAAGCATGCGTATGGAATAGCTCAATTGAATATCATGCGTACGCGTAGTAGTCTTGAGGGATTCCACTTTATGACCATGTACATGTAGACCCTTGCAATATCAAAATCTCTGTTGAAAGGAGGTGTTTTCTATCATGCCCTTTCTCACTTGAAGGGAAAAGTTTTTTTCTCTCAAGATTTGAAGGTGAGAGATTTTTACAGGTTGTTAAAGCATCCAACAAAACAAGTATCACTTTTAATGATGGCGGCATCAGCCAAAGTGGAGTTCAATTCTTTGAATGATGAAAGGTTCATTAACTTTTTCAAGTACCTAGAAGACTAGAATGAAAAAGAGAAATAAGGTGGAAATAAAGCCAAAAAGAAAAAAAAAAAAAAAAAGAAGGAAGAGAAACATCAGAAGAATTGGCTTTGCTTTTGATGATTTTTTGTCCCCATTAAACGGTTTCTATGCGTAAAATGACAGTTCTCTTTTTCTTTTGAGTCGTTTTCACCGCCCATCCGTTTCATCCTCAATTAAATCTACAAGTGATTGCCACAGCACAAAGGAAACAAGTGTCTCAGTTGAGGAAAATTATGATGAAAAGTACTGAGATTGGCCAGAAACAGAAGTTCGATTAAAAGCATCGGTTTTGACCTTAATTAGATCAAACCAGCACAGAAAACGGCTGAGATATTTAAAAAAAATACAAAAGACCTTGTCTAATTCACTAGAGAAGGTTAGAAAAGGTAGAGAAAGATTTACTGTGAAAAGCAATACATAAAAGAGGTATCAATTTAGACCGACCCATCTAGATTATATAACCAGTTTTTAGAAAGAAATTATAATAAATGACATGATATTTGAAAGAAATAGATACAAATAGTATAATCTAAAAATATTTAAAGAAAACAACACTTTTTCTACCTAAATCTCTCCAAAATCTCAAATCTACCCTTGGGAGGTTGATGTTGCAGAGGTGATCGATTGGAGAAGCTTCTCCCTTCTCCTCACCTCACTTACTTTCACGGCCATTTTTGCCGATGGCAATACTCTTGTTTTGTCTATCTCTATCTCTCCCCTCTCATCAAAAACAAAAGACCAAACATTGCAACGTCTCAACAATAATGGAGATCCCATCGCAGCCACAAGAATGCCTTGCCAACACGACTTTGGCATTGTCTCTACGCTTCCCTCTATGATGGTGCCTCCGTCTGTGACTCTGGTGCTTTCCTCTGTGAGACCTCGTGCGATCCGCGACCTCGTACAATTCTGACAGTTGCTTTCAGCGTGACTTCAGCGGTTGCTTCCTCCAACGATAAGGACTGCTCCAAATGACACCATTTTTCTCCCCTACAACTGAAGCTTTGTGATTTGCCCAACGCTTGACGGCTCACGATCTCGTTTGGCGGTTGGCAGCGAAGTTGGGCGGCGACATGTACTCCGTCAGTGTTGCTCCGATGGAGGGGAGGTTGGGCGATTGGAGTATTCTGGGAGAGAAGAGTTGCTAGGAAAAGAGAGAGAAAGAGGGAGGGGAAAGGGCACTCGGTTACTAAGAATTATAAAATTTGGGTATTTTAGTCATTATCTTAATTAATTAATACATGTCTAAAATTAAATGGGTTATTTATTCATTAATTTAATATTTTGGTCTATTAATTTTTATTCAATTATTAATCTGGTCTTGTCCCTTTTCAAAAAGTCAAATAATAAAAGTGAAAGCCTAGGATCATACCTCCAGCCGTAGCAGTTAGACTTGTAATTTTTTTGAACAATTAAGAACATAAAAATTAGGGATTTTTTGGCTAGTCTTTCCAAGACCTTATGCCCAAGCAATGATGGAAACTCACAAACTTTTCTTGAAGACTAGACACCCTATCCCTCTAGAATTTTAACGAAATATTTTTCTGATGCCTTCTTCATCAAAGAAGACAATGATTACTGTAGATGGCTAGTTACAATAACAAAAGATGTGTCCCCAGGTTTTAAGGAAAATAATGTTTCAATGGATCTTAATTTTTTAAAATTTAAATGGGCCAGAACATTTATTTTTTTCATTTTATTTAATAAAAAAACTTTTCCAACATTCTCTCACTTGGCCTGTAAAATACTTAATATGTATTAATTAATAGCAAAACATAAATAAAACTTTTCCCAAAATCTTTATACACTATCAAAGGAGTTTAAATCACATGAATCATGGCGGTAAGTCCTCTAAAAATGAGTATTACTTTTCATGTATTACTATGTAACTTTCTCCTTTGAAAAAGAACAATATGTGGGCAATTTCTTAATGAATCAGCTTCCAAATGCTCATTCAAGGGTCTACTTAAGATTTATAGCATGCATATTGTCATTCTCTAAGCTTTATGTATACAGTTAGAAAATGCAAAGACAAAAGTGAAATAACTAGAGTTTTCCATACCGACCAAAAATGTGATGGAACACCAAGGGTATCTCTATTTCATGAAATCTACAAAAAAGAACTGAGTCTCATATGCTCAACATGCTCCTTATACGCATTAGGTGGCAATCCTTTCATCAAAAGATCCGCAATCATCAATCTAGTACTAATATGCACAATAGCCATCTTGTTTGACTTAACATGTTCCCTAATAGCTAAGCACTTTATCTTGAGGTGTTTGCTGTGACTTCCACTCTTATCATTCTTAGCTAAAAACACTAAGTATAGTCATCGTAGTAAATCTTCAATGGCTTAAAGATTAAGTCAACAATCTGAAGCCTTAAAAATAAAACTCCTCAACCAAATAGCCTATGACATTGCTTCAAAACATAATACAAATTTTGCTTTTGTGGTTGAAGTAGCAACCAACGTCTGACTTCTCCACAAAATGGCCCCTCCTGCTAATAAGAAGATATATCCAGATGTCGACTTTCTAGAATCAAGGCAGCCAGTAAAGTTGGAATTCGAATATCCAATCACCTCTAAATGATTAGACCGACTGTATCTATGCTTATAGTCCCTAGTCTTTTAAAGATATCGCATGACTTTCTTTGCAACTATCCACCGTTCAATATTGGATTACTTTGATATCTTTATGAGGTTCCTATTGCATAAGCAGTGTCAGGTATTGTATAGGCCTAAGCATACATTAAGCTCCCAACTTCAGAAGAATAAGGAATATTTTTCATCTCCTCCTTCTCCAAATCATTACTTAGGCATTGGCTCAAGCTAAATTTGTCACCTTTGACATTCGGTACAATACCATATGAACAATTGCTCATACGAAATCTCTCAAGAACTTTATTGTTATAGGTTTTTTGAGATAGTCCTAATATCCCTTGTATTATCTGAGAAAATTTATCAGTTTAAATCAAGAATTTAATCAAGATTAAAACAATAAATTTCGTTAGCAAAATTTCATATTTTATAACTACGAAATTATGTGACTAAAATAAAATGAAAACTCATGTGCATTTTGTGTGCATTTTTTGATGAATTAACATGCATTTTTCATATACAAATTTGTTTAGTGCTTTAAGAGATAAAATTAATATCACATAGATTATGTTGGAAATCTAATTTTTGTGATAAAAATACCCATAGAGTAAATATGGAAAAATAAGATTAAAATATCATGTTAAAGTCCTAAGCATTATAAAAGTTGATAGTATACCAGACAGTTAAGCCGGTACAGATAGAGATAAAGGGATAGCTTTTTGGTTTTTCTTCTGTTATATAGTTTTTGTTTTTCTTTAATTTGATTTTTTTTTCTTTAGTAGAAGTGGTAGTAGTAGTAGAAGTAGTAGTAGTAATAGAATAACAATACAAATGTTTATGTTAAAAACACATATTAAAATAATACATAGAGAGTTTAGAAGGAACTTAAAATTGTAAACAAGCTTAGCGGGTCCTCCCATAAATAACTATTCTCGCTCAAAATACAAACATTCAAAACAAAACATTAACAGAATGCAATATATTATAGACATGATGTAATTATGTTTCGAGAGTACAAAGAACTTTGTATAATTAGCTACCCGAATTATGCAAACATGGAGAATACAAGGGCATCAATCAACAAAAGATTGAACCTTAAAGAGGATTCATTTTGAGAATACTAGTTACTTTGTAATATCAATCATCCCGACACTAGAGTCAATGAATTTAAAGGTTTTAACAATAGCATGTCACAAAAAAATACAAGATGTAAATGAAAGTGTTATTTTTGACACAAAAAATACAAACGAACATGCTGTGGGTAAAACCAAAATATTAAAGGTGGAAGTTCAAATCCAATGGCTGCTTCTTGCTTTTTTTCTTCCAATCAAGCTTGAACGTTGCAGTGTCTGGCTCCGAATAATGACTTGTATTTTATCAAGCAACATTTCAGCTGTTGAAGCAATAATAAAAATTTGTCACCTTGACTCTACAATAAAGTTTTGTTCCACAGTATAATCTAAAAACTTTAAAAGACCATCATAAAAATTATTTACATTTAGAAGACCAACAGGTTTGAAGTGAATACCCAACAGACCTCTACTAGCAACTACGAATTACTATTCACTAGAGCCTTAACCACTAGGTAACACAATGAGGGCATAAGAGTTATGAATCATGTTTTCAAGACGTTTAGGGATATAAAAAACTCTCTATTCCTTACCTCTAGTTTTTCCACAAAGGTTCTTCTCAGCTAGGAGATGAAGGATAGTCCCAACAACATGACTATCTCTACAATGTGCTCAAATTAGGTTCACCTTTCTTCATGCTAAAACTTGTCTTAAGTATTCAACAGCTTCTAAGTAGACTACTGTTACAAGGACTGGAACCATAGAAGGCACATATGGTTTTAATTTTCCTAAATAAATGGGAGGAAGACATGTTTGATTTCTAAGATAGACTGACTCTTTTTTTAACTATTTGATTTTTTAGTTTTTCGTTGTAAGTCCATTTTGCCTAAACACTGAGTCTTGAATAGGATCTTACAGAAAATAGAAATGCTAAAGGACTAAGGAGTTATGACAGGTAGGTGATGGTAGGTTACTTTACAATATAAACAAAATTTATGCAAGTAAGAAAAGAAGATAAGATATGCTATTGTACAAATGAAAATAAAAAAATAAGATATGAACATGTTAAAAAAAGTCAGACTAAATCCAAACAACATTGAAAAAGTAAACACGCAATCAGACAGACTGTACAACTTTTGACAATTGAAAATAAAATAAAAAAAAGACACTCTAACATGATTGTACAACTTTTTAACAAACGGGTAATGAATACTATAGAACTTTTGAAGAGGTAAAACACAAATCTTAAAACATCTAGATGAGATTCAAAAATTTCAAACATATTACAATACAACATATGATATATCTGACAAGATATTATTTTTTAAAAGAAAATAATAAAATACAAACATACACTAATCATTCAATACTTACTGTAACAATCTAAAACAAACAAATACTCAAGACACAAAAACATACATTTTTTTACAAAAAATAGATACAAATTATTAAACATCTACTATAATGATTTCAAAACAACAACAATCGAATGACCTTTATGAATCGAGGATTTACTCCCTATCCAGTTTTCTTATAATCTAACAAAACAGGGTCTTTAAATGTCATGTTCCTTAGGTGTTGTCTTTTTGCATGAAATTTAGGCCAAAATTTTGAAATTGAACCTTGAACATATCCACTTGGATGATTTTGAAGAAGAGCATAGGGGTTATCCAAGTTCTCTTTAGAAAGTCCATCCTTTAAAAATTGATCTTGTCCTCTTTATTTACTAACATAAATTCAAGCGAAATACATTTACCGTTACGATTCTATCGTCCATATTTGTAACATGTGACTTTACGGCACGAGCTATTTTTTATATCGCACTACGACTAGAATACGTACCTGGCAAACTGACGTCTTGATTTAAGTCACTCGATCGAATCATTCCTTCTATCAATATCCACACATTACTAGGGATGCCAAAACACAAGAGGATCTATAATCAAGCAATCCTAGACTTATATTTCTTTCTAAGAACTTTCTAGGATAGTGATGAGAAGTATTTTCTCAGATGATGGTACTTTGGGTTCATTCAAAAAAAAAAAAGAAGAAAATATGTAGGAAAGAAAATTGAGGTAAAATATTATATGTGCTTTTCTAGAATTTGAAGGAGATTTGAGGCTTGATAGGTAATCTAAGTAAGGATTGAAAATATTTGAGACAAAAAATTGTAGAATTCTAGAAGACTTTTAAAGAGAGAAAGAAGAAAATCTAGAGAGAAGGTAGATGATTTGAGAAACTAGAGAGAGTGAGAGTTTAGAGAGAGAATGAGCTCAAAGAAATTAGCATTGATGCACAGTGATAGGGCACTGTGTTGGTTTGGGCTTGGTTGGACTAGACTGGGCCAAACTGAATCGAATTAGCGAGACCTAACTCGTGTGATCGAAGATGGTATGGGCTTGCTTGGGCTAGACTCACCCAGCTGTTCTTGTAAAAAAATGGCTCCCCTATGAATAAATCCTGGCTCTGTCACTAGGTACAAATATTTATGTTAGTCACTCAGAGCAGTCAAGTTAGCAACATAGTAGACTTATACATAATTAATTTCTACATAGATAGATAAACTAGTGTTAATGGAAATTAAATAATATAGGTACACAATGTTCTGGGATATGTTTATACTGATAAAGAAAAAACCTCCTCTAAATTATACTGTCAGAACAGAAAAAATACAATTTTGATGCAAATTAGAGTGCTAAAGTAAGACATAGTATCTTAAGTGTACTTTGATCTTATCCATTATAGACCTCAAAAATTGTGCAAAAAATCACTCAATTTACTTAAAAAATATAAATTTCAAGGGGTATTTTTAGCAAATTTTTGTTGCACTTAAGTCCTTAGAATCAAGTTCTATAAAGGCTAAAGAGTCATTTTGAAAATTTATTATTTCTTTTCCTGTAAGCTTTGGTCATGGAACAAAAATTTCTCTCCACTTCCTCTCGAAACTTTCCCCCTCTAACATATTTCTTCTCAAATTTTTGTTTTTCTAGGCCTCCAAATCCTTACTAGAAGCAAGTTTAAGAAGTGTGGTGTTGATCAAAGGAGTTTAGAAGGTAAAAATCTAAATTTTTTAGAATGATCTTTTGTCAAAGTTTAGAGTTTATATAGATGTTGATTTTATATGTTTTGATCTTGAGGATAAGAAGTTTTAAAGGCCATATTCACCAAGGAGAGTGACCCAATATCTTGAACACCCTAGGTACAAACCCTAACCATTAAACTTTTTATGCAAAGTTTGTGTTTTTATTTTTAAGGGTAAATAATGATTTTTGGAATTTTGGCATAAAAAGACTTGTTATGGCAAGATTAATTTATATGTTATATGGTTACAGATGTGATGATTAGGCTTAAAGTAAGGTTTTTCATCAAAAAGTAAAATTTCTTGCAAAAAGTGTAACACACTTTAAGACAATTTTTAAAGAACTAAATTTCAAAGGGGTCTAGAGATTAATTTGATTTTTGAGCTCAACACATGATTTTTTGGGAAAAAAAAAATGAAATAAACATTTTTTGTGAAGAAACTTTCCTTAAATTCTAATTGTATCAACCCAAAAAAGTAGTTTTTCAAATATGTCCGTTTAGAAAATTAGCCAAAAGTCCTCTGAAACAATTGATTTCAAGAAATCTTAAAACACAAAAGCTGTAGATTTTATCAAAACTATAAACTTTCAAGAAATAATATTCCTATCAATTCCGCATTGATTTTGAGTTACGAATTTCACAAGATTCAATCGTGAAACTTCAAAACAGTAAAAATAGGACATTTTTAAAATGATTGAATCTATCCAATATTCTTTGGAGAGTTTTAATCCTCGCTAAAAACTATACGTTACAGTGCCAAATAGTTTTACTTTGGTGTTGGAGGCAAAAATGTCAAAATTTTCATGTTTCAAGTCAAAACCGTAAAAATTAGCAAGACTTTGTTTTTCACTGCACAGTTAGGTTTCCTACACTGTTTTGTGCAGCAAACAAACCCAAATTTATTTCCAAAGAGTTTAAAAATTTTTAATGACCTGTTAAGAGCAAAAATGTTAAGACTTTTATGTTTTAGGCCAAAATCATAAAGATAAAAAAATGTGTTTTTCACTACACAGGCAAATTTTTTGAATTGTCTTAGGCAGCAAGCAATCATAAGTTTAAAGTGTGAAAATTTTTCAAGACCCGTTAAAGGAAAAATCATTATTTTTATAAAAATGGTCAAAACGAACCCAAGTTTATCGATTAAGCTTAGACTTTTAAAGCAAACGATGAATCTTTTTGATGAGACTATGAAAATATATATTTTTATGGCTAAATATTATCATTTTGTATTCACATTTATCATTAAATCTCTTAATTATAACATCTATGTGATGATTTGTATTTTACTATCTTAATGTGTTAATATGTTTAAAAGTACGTTTTTAGTCTGTTTTTATATTTAATAATATTTTTAGTAACTTTTAAAATTATCTCTGTGTATTTTATAATTAATTTGTAAATAATCAAAACTGTAAAAATAATATTGTGTGATTTTATTTTGAATCTTAAAATGTTTATAAGTAAGTTTTGACTTTGTAAATATATTCTATTATATTTCTAGTAATTTCTAAAGATATTCCGAGTCTTAAATAATATAGAGTTGAGCTTTATTAATTTTAGAAGTTTTTATCTATTTTTAGTAATTATTAGTGTGTTTAATTGTCAAATAAATATTTTTAAATTATTGTTAATATTATGTTTGTAAAATAACTAATTTTAGTTTGTTTATTTTATTTTAGATTTAAAATCTATATAAAAAAGGGAGCAAAACGGCGTGAAAAGAGGCAAAACGAACCTCAAATACTTGAAAAAAAAAAGAAAGAAAATTAAAATTAAAAGCTAACACATGGCGCTCCCTAAGCCGTCTGATCATGCCTTTAGGTTTATCTCTACCGTCCGCGAGTCCACCCCCTCCCGAGTCTGCTGCGCTTAATTCTACGTGAGTTCATCCCTATCAGCCACTCAATCAGCTTACCAATCCATGCATCCGACAATCCTCGCATCTCCTTCTAACAACCCAATCTAATTCATTTGCTAAGTCAAGGTCTATGCAATCAACGATCTTCAATGCATCTCCATGCGGATGTGCTATACTTTGCTCCACACAATCAGCAAGATAAATCCAAACTCTTTTTGAACTTGATTCAAGCGAGGAAAAAGAAAAAAAAAGGGAAAAAATCTAACAAAATCAAATTAAATCTAATTCAAAAGAAACATGTTCAGCAAAATAATTAAAAAAAAAAACCAAAATCTTTCAATTTGCCCTCCTACTCATATTCAATCTAAAAATATCCTAAAAAAATAATAAAAATAATAAAAATGTAAAGAAAAAATCTTGTAAATAGTAAGTCTTCTTCACCTATAAATAACCCATCATAGCATGTATTCTTCACACCATTCTCCATAATTTGGAGTTAATCATCTTCTTTTCACTCGTCTTAGATTAGTTTTCTCTTAGTTTTAATTTTATGCATTTGTAAAATATTCCTAGTTTATGTTGTAAAATAATTATGCTTAGTAAAATTATGTGTGTTTTTACTTTCAATATGTCTTTCTAAATTTCCTTTTTGCTAAGAGGGGAATTTTGGCAAAATTAAGGTAAATATTTTTAATTTTTTAAAATTTTCTAAGTTGTTATAATGTTAAAATCATTTTTAAAAAACTTATGATTTTCATGTTAACTTAGCTAAAACTCTTGCAAAATTAAGTTTATATTCATCATAGACATAGGTTGGTACGGGTAATGCTTAAAAATACTTTAATTATTGATAGACAGAAAATAGCACGGGAAGTGCTTAACGGTAAATTTTGTTAGTAATTTTAGTTAGTTAGTTTTGAAATCATACATATTTGTTAAAAATAAGTTTTTAATGCATTAAGACATAAATTGGCACATTAAATGCTTAGTAACTCTTAATTTATTGTAGACAAAAAATCTCATATTGCATACCCAAACCATTTTAATAAATAATTATAAAAAAATTAAAACATATTTAAGTTAATTACCATAATAGAACGTTTAATCCTCAGCATTGTTAAAATTGTTGTTTCTTTCAAGTTGCTTTGCACTTATTATTAAAGTCTAATTTACCATTCTAATTTAAGTCATATTTGTCTTGTCGTTGAAGCTCCAAAAATCACAAAAAAAAAAGTGTAAATATTGTACATAAATTATAAATAATTAACTTTAATCCTTAAATTTTTCAACTAAAACTAATATAACTGATAGATTGGACCTTTGCAAAACCCTTTTTTTTATGAGATCGACCTCAAATTCATCAAGTTTTATTAATTGGACAACCTTATACTTGAGGTTATATAGGACTTACACTTTTTAGACGCGAACAGTCTTCAAATAAAGTTCAAAGCCATAAAATGAGGTATTAATTGGATTTAGTTTACCTAAGTAAAACGGTGTAGAATTAGATCGTTAATATAGACATGAACTAATAGTCGGGTGTCGCCTAAACAGAACATAAAGCCGACTAACCATGGAAAAGGATTTAAGAGAATACGTAGCGTGAGATTCAAGCAAGTTTTAAACCTCACCTACGACATGAAGAAAATGATTTGCATATGCCTTATTCATGTATGTTTTATGATTGCAAATGTTATGTATATCGCTTTTTATACCAAGTCATGACGTAAAGTATGTTCACTAAAATTACAAAGTTGGTAATCTAAACCTTAAAGTTAAAGTTAAGATAAGATAATTAAGTGTCATACCAACTTCTACTCAGGTGAGAATTATAAGTCTCCTGACCCAAATGGAGCATCAAGTTAAGTTACCATCTTAGTGTTCGATGATCAAACGCACTCGATACGAACGCTAGGGCTATAATTTAGAATAAGACAAGAATGATGATAAGATGTTCGTAAGTAAGCATAATGGGAATCATGCATTGTATTACCACTAGTAATCCTACATAAATGTTTTGTGAGTTCTATTTGGACTTGTTGAGGAAAGCTTATCTAAATCCTTCATGCTGTAGAAAATCATGCCAAGAGGTTGGTATGAAAAATTGATGAGCTAGGTATGACGGTAGGACAAATGTGATAGCCAGGCTATGGATATCACTGTAAGTTTAATTTCTACTTTTTGAAAAACTGTTTATTGTATATAATATGTTACGGTCTAGCACTAAGCTAGAAATTTGTAAGTATGTTCAAGTAAATGTTTTGTATTTAAGTAAGCAAGTGCTTAAAACATATTCCCGATGACTGTTAAGTAATATAAATAAGTTCAAAAAAAATATCCCATATTTTAATAAGTAAGATTAAGATTACGCTTATGACAAGAGCATTAAGTAGGCTTAGAAAGCTAGGTCATTTTTTTATAGATTTGTCTCTCTCAATCTTTATGCCAATGACATAAAAAGCTCCACCTATATTTTTCATGTCAAACTGTTGTGAGAGAAATCGCTACCCTTCATCAAGCAAGCCCAAATCACTTGAAGCGAGCAAAATATCATCCACATATAGGGTAGAAAATTATTTTGCTCCCACTGATGTCATGATATATAAATTGGTCCATAACATTTTTAATGAAACCAAATAAGAAAAATAGCATCACGGAACTTTGCATACAGTTGACAAGATGCTTGTTTTAGCCTATATATAGATTTCTTAAGTTTGCAAACCATGTGAGCATTGCCACTTAAGATGAACCCTTCTAGTTGTCTCATGTAAACCTCTTCCTCGAGATGTCCTTTGAGGAAGGTCATTTTCACATCCATCTGATGTAGCTCTATATCAAAATGAGCCACTAATGACATAGTAATCCAAGATGAATCCTTCTTTGAAACAAGAGGGAATGTATCATAATAGTCAATTCCTTATCGTTGAGTGAATCCTTTGCCTACAAGTCTTGCTTATATCTTTCAATATTGCTCAAGGAGTCTCGTTCAGTTTTAAAGACCCATTTACAATCAAGGGCCTTTGATCATTTAGGTAACTCAACAAAATCTCAAACTTGATTATTAGCCATTGAATCTATCTCATCTTTCATGACATTGTACCATAATGTAGATTTGTTTCCATTCATGGCCTATGAAAACATAACAGGTCATCTTTGGCACCAATATCAACATCAAATTCTTGCAGGTATTCGATGAAATAAAAAGAATTGCAGGTCTCCTTTCTCTTGTCGATCTTCTTAATACTATATCAACATTCTTCTATGGAAAAATGCTAAATAACTAGATCTAAAAGATTATCCTCATGATGATGTAGTTCTTCAGTAATTGGAGTTTCCGGGATTGTCAAATCCTAATGACTATCTAGGAAAACAATCAATGTACTTGAAGACTCTAAAGTGAGCTCAACAATTCGGCTTTCCTCAAACAATAATTTCTGAGGACGACCACTCCCATTACTCACATCATTCTCTAGAAACCTTGCATTTTGAGATTCTTCAATTTTTGTAGCATGAGAATGACAATAAAGTCTGTATCACTTAGACTTCTTCATATAGCCAATGAAATATCCATTAACAGTTCTTACGTAAAATTTTTTCTCTTTTGGATTATAAATTCTAACCTCAATAGGACAGCCTCATATGTATGTGCCTTGAGTTGGGTTTCCAACCTTACCACAACTTAAATGGCGTTTTGGGAACCACCTTAGTTGGAACCTAGTTTAGTACATATGTGGTTCTTCAACACTTGGAGTTTTTGGACTATCTAGGAAGACAATCAATCTACCTGAAGACCCTAGAGTGGGTTCAATAATTCAGTTTTCCTCAAACACTAAGTTTTAAGGTCCACCACTCCCGTTACTCACATCATTCTCTAGAAACCTTGCATTTGAGATTCTTCAATTTTTATAGCATGAGAAGGACAACAAAATTTATATCCCTTAGACTTCTCCATATAGCCAATGAAATATCCACTGACTATTCTTAAGTCAAATTTATTCTCTAATTCTAACCTTAGCTGAACAACCCCATATATGTATGTGCCTTTAGTTGGGTTTCCAACCTTTCTATAACTCAAATTGCATTTGAGTTGGAACCTAGTTTAGTACACATGTCGCTGTCTTTATGGCCTCACTCTACAAAGATAATGTGAGATTAGAGTTACTAATCATACTCCTCATCATGTTCTTTAAGGTTCGATTTCGTCTTTCAACCAAACCATTTTAAGATGGTGAGCCTGGCATTGTGTATTGAGCAACAATGTGTTGTTCTTGTAAAAACTTTGAAAATGGACCATGTAACTGTCATTTCATTGTACCTATTATAATATTCACCACCTCAATCTAACTTCATGATCTTAATTTGTTTGCACCATTGTTTCTCTACCTCTGCTTTATAGATTTTGAAAGCATCTAGTGCTTCACTCTTATCATAAAGCAAGAGGAGATGCATAATCATCGATAAAAGTAATGAAATATCCCTAACCATTTAAGCTCATATCATAGAGACCGCTAATGTCAGTGTGTACAATCTCTAAAACATTAAAAGTCCTCTTGGCATTTGCTTATTAGCCTTGTTGGTCTGGTTTCCCTTAATGCAGTCCACACAAGTACCAAAATCTATAAAATCAAGAGGCTCAAGGACTCTATCACTTACTATTCTTTTAATTCTCTCAATAGAGATATGACCTAATCTCCTATGCCAGAATGTGGAGGATTTCTTGTTTATAATACCACGCTTAATGCCAACATTTCCATTCCTAGTTGTAAGGCTATGATTGAGGCTAGGATTTAAATAAAGTTTGATTAAACCATCATCCGAAATACCATCACCTACAACAATATTGTCTTTTAACAAAGGATTTAAAGTACCAACAATGTTAAAACTAAAACCAAAGGGTAAAAGTCTTGAAACTAAAGGAGCATAAAAGGTTCTTTGAAGGTTTAAAACAAAGCCAGATCTAAGAACAAATCTGTAGGTCCAAAACACTTCCACATATAAGCCTATTCACTCTCCTGAAGAGATAGAGCGTTCACTTTATATTGGCTTCCTTTGGTTTAAGAAGCCTAACTTGGTATTGGCAACATGGATTATCGTACCAAAATCAATTCACCAAGTGTTATAAAAAATATTAACCATGTTAGATTAATAACACTTTGAAGATATGAGATTACCTTTGTTTTTAAGCCAAGCCTTCAATTTGGGACACCTTTAATTGATGTGTCCTTTCTTCTTGCAAAAAAAAAAAAAAAAAGCACTTGATGTCGGGTTTATAACCTGATTTAGAGGCACCTTTTGTTTTCCCTTGCCTTTCTTGGTTGGTTTATTTTCTTGAGTCACCAATTGAGCAGTTTCAATCCTTTCTTGATTCACTCTCCCTTCCTCTTACACATACATTCTCAAAAGCACATTAATTGGCCATTTTACCTTATGTGTTGCTGGAAATCTTGAAAGGTCTAAGAAGGGAGAGAGTTAAGGAGGAAGTGAACAACAAATGACTCAAACATCTCAATCTCCAACGACTTAAGTTGAGCAGCTATGTCCCTTATTTTCATAATGTGCTTGCACACACCTTTAGCGCCTTTGAACTTCAAGGAACACATCTTTGTCATTAGGGTGCTAGCTAATGCTCTTTCAAAAGTCTCAAACTGTTCCTCAATAGCTTTGAGATCTTCTTTTTTTTTTAGCACAATCAGGCATTGAACCATGAGTACTTTTCCCCTTGATAAACGTCCAACTTAAGCGATTATATCGCTCCCAAAGTTCAAATGTTGTTTTCTCAGTTTGGGTGCTTGATTCCGTAAGAACCGGTGGCTCATCTATGCGAAGTGCTAGATCAAGGTCCATGCACCCTAATCTAAGGAGAATTTTCTCCTTCCAATCAGAATAGTTCTCACCATTCGTAGAAGATATATGAGATGAATCAAAATTTGGAACAGATATAGATTGAACAGCAAAATAAATAACAAAACTTGCTAAACATGCAATGGGGCAAAAATGAAAAATTTACCCACGCACATTAATCAAAATAATAAAAAATCAATACGTCATCATAAACTTTCCAGTGAGAACAGAATGTGACACGCAAATGATTTTTACTACTTTATATTGGGACTAGTCTTTAGTTTTTCAAATAAAAATCTTACTAAACCTGTGGGCAACTAGAATTTTTTCTTCTTAAAAAAACAAATAAAAAATTCACCATCCCATTCTAATTTAACACAAACTATAACAAGTACCCTGTAAGGTTAAATTATTATATTTTTTTTCTATGTCAAATTATAATTATTAGTGTCATTACTTTATGTGACAAAACCAAATTTTCCTTAATCACTTAACATTATCATAATTAAAAATTGCTGTGGCAATTATTCAATTAATCAAATGTTACTTCAGTATGACATCAAAAGATTAACCAAACTTAATGCTAGTTAGATACAAATAGTGATTCTAAATCCTACTTATAAATCTTAATAGCCATAACTTTGCTACGACCATGAGTTTAGAAAATAAAAATAATAATAGACCTAGTTTATACATTATATATATAACACTTGAATCAACAGATCTGTTACATGCCTATAATTTCCAAAACGTGATCAAGGACACTTAAAGACAACATGGTGAGTAAAACATGTATGTATGATCTCATATGATCACGGTAAAGGAAAAGAAAAGCATATAGACATATACGACAATATATATATATATGTATGTATATATAAACTGACATTATCGTTATACATTTATAAACCCACAGAATGGACAAGTCAGTCAAACAATTATAAAAAAAATAAATAAATAAATAAACAAAAATATTAAATATCATACAGATCATATGCTGCATATCAAAATTCGAAACTGACTTATCTAGGACGGCAAGAAAAAAAAAATCGAATAGATGTCAAAATCAAGAATCCAAGAATTCCATTTATCATCCAAGCGATAGTCAGAACCATATTATCACACACTGATATCGACAAAAGACAATCAAAATAAATCCCGAGTGTAGCGGAAAAAACTCTATTCGGTCAATTATTCCCAAACAAGATACGAAGGAACCAAAAGCAAAACTAGAGGTATTGCTTTGATGTAAGCAATTTTCAAAATCACATCTCCAGTCCAAAATCATACCTCCAGCTATAGCAATCAGATTTCTAATTTTTTAGAACAATTAAGAGCATCAAAATGGGGATTTATTGGCTAGTCTCGCCAAGACCTTATGCCGAAGCAATGATGAAAACTCCGACTTTTTTTGAAGATTAGACACCCTATCCCTCTGGAATTTTAACGTAATATTTTTCTTGATGTCTTTCTTCCCATCAAAGAAGACAATTAAAACTGTAGATGGGTAGTTAAAATGCCAAAAGATGCATCCCCACGTTTTAGGGAAAATAACGTTTCAGTGGGTCTAAACGTGCCACAAAAATGAAAATATTTAATATATTTTATTTTATTTAATAAAAGAAACGTTTCCAACATATTAAACTTAATTGTCTTTAGTATAAATTTTTGTATTAAACCTAATATGATAGTATACATTTGATGATATCAAAAACCAAAAGCATAGTATACATGAATTTTGCTCCACTATTCGCATCAATGGATACGGGCCGTTTCATAAGGTCATGCACAAATGGAGAATCAAATCTTGAAAGTCTTGCTTATATGTTTGACCCGTATCTGTCCACACAGTAGATCTCTTACTGCGCAGTCATCAGAAGCCAATTCATTACTTTAGGAGCATAAACTAGGGACACAAACAAAACTAGAAGGATCCACCCAAAATGCTCCATCCATCAAGGGTGATGCGTTTAGAATGCTTAAAATTCAAGTGGATTTATGCCTTTTAATCTCTATGCTACTAGTCCTAGATAATTATGGAAAAATGTTTCCTCGACTGAAACAACAGCATTATGAAATTTTGTACCATTTTTTAAGAAAAACAAACCAAGATATTTACTACCAGAGAGCATGTCATATAGTACAAATCTAAGATAAACACAATCCGAATCTTGTATGTCAACTCTGACCCCATATTTAATTTCAGAAAACTATATAGATTTGGCCAATGATCAAAATGCAAGTTGCCTACATGAACTAAAATAATGCATAAGCATTTGAGGCCAATATGCTAGAACGCTCTAATATATCTAGAGAACTGTCCCACTATTGATGTTATTTGGGAATTCAGAATAGTTCACAGGGAAAATATGTCTGAATATCAATGCTTCAATGACCTATCTGTTATGGAGTTGACAGGAGCCCATTAATGTAACAATTCGTACCAAAAATTCAAACAAAACAATAATGAATATCCATAGATGCTAACCTGCTTAATTATTTCGAATTTCAGATACAGTGAGCAAGTTCAAAATGTCGCTCACATCATCATGGCGTAGTTCATTTGCATCTTCAAAGGAAGGTATATAACCTATTGCTACAGCATAAGACAAAAATCTTCAATTAGCCCTAAGCATAAAACATTTGGCATGAAAAGATACATCACATACAGGCAATAATATTAGATACCAGAGAGCTCTTACACTGCTTTTTGAGGATCCAATATTTCTGGGAAAAAAATATTTGACATCCAAAACCATGGCCCTATGCAGCATAAAAGTAACATGAAATATTAGTATCAAAGAAAGGGAAAGACAGTAAAACAAAAGTGCAACAGTGGAATACCTTTTCGTGCAGAAAGCCGTACAAAAAGCCTCTGACTGTCATCTGAAACGCAATTGAATGATTCTGCCAACAGAAAACATGTAAAATAGAATCATAAGCTGTCAAAAGACTCAGAATGATACAACAAAAGAACCAAAATACTTAAGACTCGAAGCAATGGAGCTGACACCCAAAAATTGCCACTCACCATCTATTAAGAGGTGAAAGTTGCTTCTTATGACTTCTATCAAAATACCAAAATTTTGTTGATACTTTGTCGTACTTGTTCGACCATTCTTTGTGGATTCAGTTACTAGCTGAGCATTTCTCCACAAGTGTCTAAAAACGTCAAGGTTCTTATTCTCTTCATTTTCATCTGATACAGCTTTGTGACAAAAAATGTGAACTGGAACAACGCCAAGAGAATCTTTTGGAACAGCAGTGACCTGCCTCTAAAAAATTCCACAGAAATCTGGACACTTATATCCTTTCAAAGAAAACATATTTACCATGCACACGTTGATGGGGGAAAAATCTAAATGCAAGGGAAACACCATATGTGCAGTTTCGTAGTTGTACATAGAAAAGAAGCTCCATCTAAGTTTGAAACACCATTTAAAGTATAATCCTTAAAAGATACTAGAAATACGACCATCTCCAAATATCTGTTCATCAAGATCTTTTGATTCTTTTAACAGGGTTACTAAGCTATCTTTTTGGAATTTCGTAGAAATCAACCAGCATCTCAAGGACCTGCAAGCCTAAATGGAACAGCTAATTGATAGAAATGACTTGAAATTTCTTCTTAGTAGCTTACATCCAAATCATGTAGCTACTTTCTAACAAGTAAAAGCTTCTCGAGGAGCAATACTCAACAAAAAATTGTTTTTAATATATATTCATGTGGAAAAATGGAAGCTGACAATGAAAAAATGAAAGCTGCAATTTTCTGGAATGAATTGAATTCACTGCATTATTCCAACGAGAATACATCCCTATATATAGAGTCTAAGGTAGCTGAAAAAAGATACGGTAAACAGAAAAATACCTATAAATTAGGACTAGATTATATCTGAATAAAAAATCTCTAAATACTTAACAGAAAATCCCTAAAAATCAGGATGTAAGTTATAGCTAACCACATCCGGATTTCCACACTCCCCCTCAAGCTGGGCTATAGATGTTAATCATGCCCAGCTTGGTAATCAAGTCTTCAAAAGAAACTCTAGACAATGCTTTGGTGAGGAAGTCTGATGTTTGCTTGTCTGTCGTAGCATGCACTAGTTGAAAGCACTCATCTTCTATCTTCTCTTTGATGAAATGACGGTTGATTTCAACATGCTTGGTACAGTCATGATGTACGGGATTCTTTGCACTCTTGAGAGCTGCCTGATTATCACAAAACACATCCACCGTCTTCACAACGGGCACCTTTAGTTCTTCAAGTAGTCTTTTCAGCCACATACCCTCACATATACCATGAGCCATAGCTCTCAATTCAGCCTTTGCACTGCTCCCAGCAACCACAGCTTGTTTCTTACTTCGCCAAGTAACAAGATTTCCCTACACATATGTGCAACATCCTGTCCCTTCGATCAGTCACGGATCCAGCCCAATCTGCGTCAGTGTAAACTTCAATTCTATTGTTTCCTCCTTTATTGAAATACAGCTCTCTACCAGGTGTTTTCATAAGATATCGAAGGATCCAGCAAACTGCCTCCATGTGTTCCTCGATAGGACTATTCATGAATCGACTTACAACACTAACCGGGAGAGAAATGTCAAGTCGCATGTGAGAGAGGTAAATAAGCTTACCAACAAGCCTCTAGTATCTTCCTTTGTCGACAGGCCGGCTGTCCTCTTTCATTCCAACCTTACAATTTGTATCCATTGTCGTGTCTATTGGTCTACACCCTAGTATCCCAATCTCTTCAAGTCAAGTACATACTTACGTTGACATACCGGGATTCCTTGTTTTGAACAAGCTACCTCCATTCCCAAGAAATATTTGAGGGCACCAAGATCTTTAATCTCAAATTCTGTAGCCAAGATTGCCTTTTAACCTATCCATCTCCTCCAAATCATTTCCTATGAGAATTATGTCATCCACATACACAATGAGAATAGCAACTTTGCCTTGAGAATGCTTGACAAAGAGTGTATGATACCAATCTCCTTCACTACCTTTGTAAATCGGTCAAACCACACTCGTGGGGATTGTTTCAAAACATAAAGAGATTTGCGTAACTGGCACACTTTGTTGTTATTCTCTGCATTCTTGAAACTAGGGGGAATTTTCATGTACACTTCATCTTCTAGGTCCCCATTTAGGAAAGCATCCTTCACGTCAAGTTGGTGGAGAGGCCAGTCTAGATTTGTTGCAACAGATAATAGGACTCATATTGTATTTAGTTTAGCAACTAGAGCAAATATTTCTTGGTAATCTATCCCATAGGTTTGTGAAAAACCTTTTGCCACAAGCCCTACCTTATATCAATCTATGCTTCCTTCTGCCTTCTACTTTACAGTAAATATCCATTTACAGCCCACGAGTTGTTTGCCAGCTGGTAATTCTGAAAGTTCCCAAGTGCCATTCTTTTTAAGAGTTCGCTTTTCTTCGTTTACAGCCCTTCTCCATTCAGGTATGTTGAGAGCTTCCTGTATACTGTTTGAAATTTTCTCGCAGGATAAATTAGTGACAAATGCAGAATAATTAGGAGACAATCTCTCATATGTCACGAAATCGAAAATTGCATGCTTTGTACAAGTTCGAACACCTTTCCTTATAGCAATAGGTACATCAATATCACTACAAGCATTTTCACTATAAGGTTCAAAGACTGCATTACCTTGTGGGATTTTTGAGATTGCAAGAGTTGGGTTTAATTCTTGGCAATGCTGTTCAACTGTGGGATTCTCCATTCCTTGTTGTTTATGCTTCCTTGAATAAACAAGAAGTTCAGGTGGATTTGCAAGTTGTTGAACTGAATGTTTTAGGGGAGACAAACCTGACACTTTCTATTATGACTGATTTGCAATGTTTGAGAGTGACTGACTGAGCTAGACATGTAGGATTAGGAACTGACACGGGTGAACCAACAAAAAATGGTGCTAGGTTGGACTTGGCGGCTTCAGGTATGGATAGAGCTGGACTTGGAAAATCTATTTCCCAAAACTGATCTTGAGTCGCACCATTCTCCCCTTAAAGATGAGTTTTGGGAAAAAAATGGTTGATGTTCAAAGAATGTGAAATCTATTGAAACAAAAAATTTCTTCAAAGCAAGGGAATAACACTTGTACCCTTTTTGAGTAGGTTAATATCCTAGGAACAGACATTTTATTGCCTTGGGGTCTAGTTTACTTCTATGTTATGAATTTACATGGACAAAGGATGAACGCCCAAAAATTTTTAAGGGAATTGAGGACACGATTTGGGCATTAGGAAAAATTTTGGTAAGGGTCTCTACTGGTGTTTTGAACCCAAGAATCCTAGAGGGCATTCTATTGATAAGATATGCTGCTGTGAGCACAGCTTCCCCCTAGAAAGTTTTTGGAACATTGGAAGTGAACATAAGGGCCCCAGCAACTTCTAATAGATGTCGATTTTTCCCTTTTGCAATCCCGTTTTGTTGTAGAGAGACAATACAAGAACTATGATGAATAATACCATTTTTTTTCAAATATTTTCCCAAGATTAACTCAAAGTATTCTCTTACATTATCTATACGAAATACTTGAATTGTTGTTTGAAATTATGTTTCACTCATGGAATGGAAATTTTTGAAAATGGTACCTACTTAACCCTTCTCTTTCATTAGAAAAATCCAGGTGGATCTAGTATGATCATCAACAATTGAGATAAACCATCGTGCTCCCGAAATATTATAAAGTCTTGAGGGTACCCATATGTCACTATTTATTACAAAAAATGGGTGAGATGCCTTATATTGATGTGCAGGACAAGTGTTTCGACAGCATTTGGACAATTGGCACACTTCACAATGAAAATTACCCAAATTTTTATTAATGAATAAAGATGGAAACAACTGTTTCAACTACTGAAAATTTGGATGGCCTCGTCTGTAGTGCCATAACATTATTTGATCACAAACAGAAACCAACTCCCTAGTACATTCAGAAACTAATGCAGGACTAACTGAGCAACTTGCACTATGAACTTGTTTTCCAAGAGAATCGTCCACTTCAAGGAGATAAAGTCCTTCACATTCTCTAGCATTGCCAATCATCTTCCTCGAGAGTGTGATGGATAAAATTTAGTAATGCAGTTTAAATCTTTTGTTAGTTTGCTTATAGATAGCAGATTATAAGAGAGGTTTGGCACAATAACACTGCATCCAATGTCAGGCTTTTTGTGACACTGACCCATCAGCTATCCGAACCTTATACTCCTTGGGGCAGTTGCTGTAGGAGTGAAATAACGACTTGTCTCATGTGGTCTGAAGCTCCAGAATCTATGATCAAAGGAGATGATTTCTCTGTTTTTACACTCAAGGTAGTTACAAATTTACCAAATTTACCTTTTTGTGCAATTGCACCTGTTTCCACAATGGCTTGGTTGGTTGAGTTGGCACCCAACATCTTCTGCAGAAGATTTAATTGCTCCCTACTGAACAGATTTTCAGCAGATGTTGATCATCACTAGTGGCTATAAATCCTCTCCCTTCTCGGTCAGATTTTTAAGGCTGTTCTCAGGTGTTGTTTGGCTTAAAGTTTGCTGGCTTCCCGTGTATCTTCCAACAGGTTTCTTTGGAATGGCCCACCCTATGGCAATGATCACACCATGGTCTGGTCTTTCGGCCTCTATTCTCTGAATTAATATAAGATTGGGAGCTTGGACCTCAACGGCTAGGGCTGAACTCTCTACTGTTGTTGCAGCAGTACCATCCTTGAGCATTACCCTTTTTCTGCTATCCTCTCTCCGGACCTCAGCAAATGCTTCTCGGATTGGAGGTAAGGGTTTTGTTGCCAAAATTCTCCCTCTTACTTCGTCAAGGCTTTTGTCAAGGCCTGTTAAAAAAGCAAAAATTCATTCTCGGTCTACTATTTTTCTATACCGAGTACTATCATCCAGGCAACTCCGTTGCAGTTCTTCGAAGAGGTCCAGTTGCTGCCAGTACCGAGTTAGCAAATTAAAATACTGGATGACATCCATCTCACCTTGTCGCATGTCTCACAGTTTGTTTTGCAACTTGAATAATTCTGCAGTGTTTTCACCATCCAAGTATGTCTGCTTGGCAGCCTCCCATATTTCTTGCGCTGTGCTGTAAAAAAGAAAGGTTTGCCCAATCTCATTCTCCATAGAATTAATTAGCCATGACATGACTAGATTATTCTCTGTCCTCCAAGTTTTATACTTGTGGGTCCTCCTTAGCAGAAGCCTTTTTCTCACTTGTGAGATACTCATCCTTTCCATAACCCGAGATGAAAATCATGACAGATTGTGACCATTGTAAATAGTTTCTTCCATTGAGTCTGTGTCCAGTGATCTGAAGGACTGGATTGTCGATTCCTCCATTTGAACTTGCAGCAGGAATCGGGTTGGAAGTGACTTCAAAAGAACTTGGCTTGAACCAGCCATGGAAGTCTTGCTCTTGACGTCAAATTTATTTTTGGCCTATTCAAAGGTTCAGCTCTGATACCATGTGGAAAAATGGAAGCTGACAGTGAAAAAATGAAAGCTGCAATTTTCTGGAATGAATTGAATTCACTGCATTATTCTAACGAGAATACATCCCTATATATAGAGTCGAAGGTAACTAAAAAAAGATACGGTAAACAGAAAAGTAGCTATAAATTAGGACTAGATTATATCTAAATAAAAAATCTCTAACTACTTAACAGAAAATCCCTAAAAATCAGGATGTAAGTTACAGCTAACCACATCTGGATTTCCACAATTCATAAATGTGTCAGACTTTACAAAACCCCACGGGTCTGTTGAGGAAAAAAAAAACAACAACAACAACAAAAGCCTTTCTAAGGTAAATTTGTCAGAATGATTGAGGGATATGCAAGTTGATATTTGAAATATATAATAATATTTTTATTAAAGGATGAATATGAAAATGAAAATGGACCAATTATCCTCAAAAAACAAACGGTTTTAGAAGGAAAAATGCAATTACAATAAACAGTGAGAAGGGGAAAATCCCGTGATGCATCTAATATGCATATCTCAGATTCAGAAGTAAAACACAAAATTATATAATTCTGCTTTCCCGGATAGACTAAAACAACCACACCACACAATTTTTTCTTGGATCAGGGGCTTAAACTAAAGGACGTACATGTTAAGTCAATTATCTTTTCTTTTTGTCAAAATATTTTTCTACTTATCTAATGTCTCTCATTCCTGCAAACACTCTGATTATATCCGAGAAGAGTCTCTGCAGAAGTATGAGTATCATCCAGCTTGGGAAATATATTACCCCAAAGCTTAGGCAGTACTTCTCATTAGCGGAGATAGATATTGAGCTAATACACGAGGGAGAAAACCAAGAACTTTAGGCTCGCTGGAATCAGCAGAAATAATCTGATTGAAGAAAAATATTATGCAATGCCAACACGTGAAAATTAAAGAAAAAAAAAATTGAAGTGAAAAAATGCAAATGAACCTTGATAGAATTAGGATCCTTAACATTATGCGGGTCTCTCACACGAGAAATTCTTTCACCGACATTTTTTTCCTTTGCATCACTAAATTTGCAACCCACAATAAAGGTTTCAAGAATTACACCAGATATGTCATCCAAAGTTACTGACATGTCATCATCAGGCACCTCATTATTCCAGGTTAAAAAATGGGCGTCGATATCATCCATCTTATCATCACAGATTGAGCTCCTAGATAAACCATCTTTGTGCATAGCAGACTCTAAATTTAATACTGACTCAGACAGATTACTGGTACTATCATTTTCATCACAATAATCAAAATCAGGCAATCCATGAACGCCATTCCTCACAATCTTCTCATCACAGTTGACGAGCAATAAGTTACTCCCTGACTGTTTTATCGTGGAAGAACATATCTGAACTTTCTCTGGTGAGCAGAAGTTCATTTGAAGAAGTGTTTGCTGTGTCAATTTCCTTTTGGTTCCTCTTGATAGACACATATCCGGGGGAGAAAAATTTAAGTGACTCTTTAGGATGAAAACAAACAGAAGACAGCGCGTGGCTTGTTGGAAAAAAAATAAAATAAAAAAAGAAACATGTCACTTATGAGCTAGAAAACCTATACTAGTAAACAAAATTCTCAAAATAAGTTGCTAACTACACGTTCTTTGGCATCAGTTTCATTTTTTCTTTTTTAATGTAAAGCAAAAACGAATGGTGGAGACTATCTCAAGCAACACTTTGAGAAGATACCCTGCATTTCACTTTTTTTTTGGGAAAAAAAATACAAAAATATTACGAAAAAAGTTCAATTTTAACAAGGGTTAATAACAAAGACCTCCCTAATATTTTAACAAAATGCTGTGTTCCACCTATGTTTTCGGGAACGCTGCAGCTATCACTATGTTTTACAAGTCCGTGTTAAAAACTTTCCCAAGAAATCATGTCGACAACTTTCCCAAAAATTGTGTTGAAAATTTCCCAGAAGGGATACGTACAATGTTTGTGAACAAATTGGGTGGAGGGCAGTATTTCCATAAAAACCATAAAACACAGAGGAGAATTTCGTTACTATGCACTTCCAATCACGTATTTGTAACCCCAGGATTTCAAGTAATCACTAAAACAATAAGCAAATAATTGAACTTCGTGGAACAAATAACCTGTTCTTTTTGTTTACCATAAAAATGAAATGAAAACAACATTCATTAGAATTTAATACAAAGCAAAAAATACCTAGATGAGAGTTGATTGTGTAGTAATTCCCTCTCACTTTATTGCCACAAAGGGGACAAGTTACCTCCTCATTTACATCTGAACTTACTTCTCTACCTCCAAAACTCTACACTTTATTCTTGTCATCACTACAAACCGCCGTTACAGATCCTACCGAACTCTTCGTCGACACGATTTTGCCAGCTCCATCAGCCGACAGATTCAACGAACTCTGCAATCCAAAAAAAAATTTATTCTCATCACAATAAAAATCAAGTCACAGTAATGATTTCGACGAACATTTTCTGAAAAAGAAACGGAAATTAAAGAGACAAAACGCAAGAATACCTGGATAGGGAGAGAAAAGACAAGAGATTCGCGGTTGGGGAGGAATCGCCTGCGTTTGCCGACCAAACGAGCCAAGCTTTCTCTTCCTCCGAGCATCCTTAGAGTGGACTGAAATCGTGGAGTTTCGGTGGTCTTTTGCCCCAATTGAAGCTGAGATTTTTGGTTGTTCTGTCTGGCTGCGTCTTTTCATCCACATTGTAGTGGTTATTTGTAGCAGAGGGAAAATGGCGGATTAGAGGAGAAGACTCCTCCCGCCAAATGGGAAATTATACGCTGCTCCGCTGCTTAAAATTTGAAAATGATGGAGACGATTTGCACCGTTGATGTCATGACTCGAGATTTGTGTCGTTACTTTCATTTCATTTTCTCTTTTATCATTTCGGTTGTGCTTTCAATTGATTATTTTTTTAAATGAATCTTCATTCAAAAAAAAAAAAAAAAAAACCATAAAAAGTCATATATGGGCGTCCGCAAATCTCATCCCAGACAAAGACTGGGTCCTCCAATGGAAAAGATGACGCATAAGAACAAAAGATTGGCTTCCCCACCTAAAGTCCAAGAACCCGCTTGCCACTTATCTTCTCTTTATAAAGCTGTTCCATTTTATGGTTTAATCATGTTTTTTGTTTAAATATTCGGAAGAACGAGAAAAATATCAAAATTTTTGAAACTCTTTGAAATAAATATTAATTTTTAAAAATATTTATAGTAAATTGTAGATTTATAATATAAACAACTTATTTATTATACAAATAAAAATATTTATATTGTAAACAAGAGGGTAAATAAATTGTTTATATCATAAATTTATTTATTGTGTAAATAATTTACATAATAAATAAAATGGTGGATAAATTATTTACATTGTAAGTTTGATATTTCTTATAAATTTTTTAAAACTTGACTTTATTACAATTAATTTTAGAAAAGTAACATTTTTTACAATTTCTGTTAAATTTTGTTAGAGAAAACATTGTATCAAAAATAATTGGAACCATAAAACTCATCAAGCTATTAAAATGGGGCCATCAATGGCTTGTTACAAAATACCACTACTATCGATGAACAAAATCAATCGACCAAAATAGGCACGTGCAATCTAACATAGATTCAAATTTAGGCACCAATCTCCACGCACATTGCTGTTCCTTAGCATGTGTGCAATCTAAACCAAGATCGGAGGTGGAGAGACCACCTCCTTTATTACAAACACAATAAACACAAAAATAAGTAAACCAAAACTGAACATTGCAAGAGACCCGCTAACGTTGAATCTACCACAAAAACCTAGAGGGAAAAGCTAGGTGAAGCCACATGAGAAGAAGGAAGATCCTCAACCACTATGAAGACTAGTGTAGATACCCTTGAAGGAATTTGCCGACCCATCGGGAGCCAAGCCCCCACATTTTCGCTCTACCAAAACACCTCCCCAACCTCGCACAATCAAGGGCCGCAACACCTCCCCACCGCCACAAATTTAGCACAATGGATGTTCACGAACTCGACTTTGTAAACGCATCACCGCCTCTCCATGACCCATTACCGCTTCACCCCTTCTACCTTTGAGCCGCATCCTGTGATAGTCCACTAGCCATAGTCCTACTTAACTTACAAAAGCCATATGCCGCCCCTTCCCCCAGACCATAGATTTGGTGGCCAACCAAAGGCCGATGCTAGATCTCAACCCAAGAGAGAAAAAAAGGGGGCGAAGCTCAAAAGAGACCCCAAACCCTAATGGAACAAGTGTAGAGAGAAAGAGAAAGAGAAATTTCAACCACATATTTTGAAACTAAAGATGTGTGACATCTTATTGAATTGATTTTTAATATTTAACTTTTAGAAAAAAAAAGTTGCATTATAAATATATGACCAAATCATTATAAAAAAAATTGAAATTCAAAACTTTTTTTTTCATAATACCTAGAAAATAATCATAATTTGGGTTGCATGTAAGTTATTTACAAACTGCAGCTACATAATTTTAATTCCATGCAAAAAGACCTTTTGATTTATAAATCTTAATTTTTATTCATGGATCAAAATAAAAATTTAAAGGGCCTGAAAAATAAATAGTAAAGTATCAATACATTTTTTTTAATTTTTAACCCTTTTTTGTCTTTTCTTTAATTAACTATTAAATGGTATTATTATTTTGCAATACTAAAAAAATACTCTCAAATTTCAAAAACAAAAAATATTCAAAATACTAGTGTTTAATCAAAATATGATTTTTGCCCTTTGTATTTAATAAATACTTATAACATCTTTTGTGTTTCTTAAAAATATCACATTTATCCTTCATGTGTTTAGAAATGGTCTAAAAAAAACTCTTTATCTCATGTTTGACCAGTTAAATTTTAAAAATATTTATGGTTGTTTGGTTCATAGGTTTGAACAAAAATTTAAGATTTTATATGATAACATAATGTAACAAAATGATTAAAACTGTTATTCAAATTTACAAAAGAAATAGGCTTTAAGACTATCCTCATTAATCAGTATTAAAAAAAGTATTGAAGACACCACTTGTATTTATCCAAAGTACCATTTTTTCTCCTTATTATCATTCAAATACTTAAAGTATCCTCTGTGTGTTAATTCATTTAATATATTACGCATAGCTTTCTTTAAGATTGGGAAGGGTATGTTGGTTTTTTTTTTTTGGTTGATTCAATATGTTGGTATTTTGAAATATTCAAAGTACGAACATATTTAAAGTACCAATCAACTAAAATACTAAATAGAATAAATATTAAAACATAAAAAATTTTCAAAATAATTTAAAGAAAAAGAATTGATAGGAAAAAAAAAAAAAAAAAAGAGAAGGTCTTGTGTGAGCTCTTCTTCTTAATAATGCCTCTAATTATTGTGGTCTTTATTGGGGTGCATGGACATCTAAATTGGTTAATGTTGTTGTAGAGACATGGTTGATTATGTTGCGTGCAAACATGAAACTTCTTCTTCCTCCATGCTACAATTATGTAGGGATGATCTTGCGACAATAGATCTTAAAGGAGTTAGCAATTGTGACTTATGCAGAGTGGAGAAGAGCATGAATGTTTTTATCATAGAGATGATTTTATATCGTCTTGTTGTTCTCGGGTCCATTGGGGAACGTATGTGTAATGTGTCTACATAACCCTATGAATGATAGATAGCCATGTTGACACATCACAATTTTTTGTGAAACATATCAAAGAATTAATGCCCACAAAAAAAAAAGGATTAATGCAACCATCTAACTAGTTATTAGATTGAGTTGGCGCTTTGGACTCTGATTAGGGCACTGGATAAAAAAAATGATTTATAATTATTATAGAGAAAATGAGATGTAATTACATAATAAAAATGAAATGTAAAAGGGCATTTGGTATATAGTAATCAGTAGAAATCATATTTTCAAGAAAGTGATAGTAGGGAATACAATTCTCAAGAAGCTAATATTATCACTTTTAGTTGTACATGGGAATCTTCTATTAGATTCCAATAAAAAATATATTCATGTGTTTGATTGTAATAAGAAACTCGTATAATTGATAAAGATAAATTGTGGTATTAATATTAAATGTGTCAATATCATAAGTTAGTACTAATATTAAATAATAATAATAACAATATAAATATGAATAATAAAAAAATATTATATATAATTTAACATTAATATTACTATGAATATTAAAAATATTATTCATATTGATATTATACTATTAAATTGTTATTATTGGTAATGTTATTATTATCATTATTATTAAATAATAATTCTTTTATATTAATATAATATTTATATTTATATTATATAAAAATTTTAATTTATAATAATCATAGGATTAATATTTAACAATATATTAATATTAAAATGTTGTATATAATATATAATATAATGATATGAATATAAATAATAATAATAAAATAATTTTTAATACTATATTATTATTTATATTAATATTAATATTAAATAAAATATTGTTATAAAAAATATTATACATAGAAAATTATATTTTATATTTATTATAATTATAATAGTATTAATATAATTTAAGATTGATATTATCATGAATGTTACTATTATATTATTCATCTTGATACTATATTATTATATTTTTATTGTTATTGTTAATGATATTATTATTCTTATTATTAAAATATTATTATTTTATATTAATATAATTGCTATATTTATATTATATAATAAATTGTACTAAATTATTTTTATTTTATTTTATATTATAGTATTTATATATATATATATATTTATACTAGTATTAGTTAATAATAATATATAACTTAAATATTGTATATGGAATATATCATATAGATTTTTTTATTATTGTTAATGCTATTATTATCTTTATTATCAAATTATTATTTTAATAATAATATAATTATGCTAAAATATTACATATATATAATATAATATATTTTAATGGTAAATAATATATAATATATGGATATAAGCACACTTAAAGCTCTCCTTGTAACCAACAATTCTCCTTAAGCAGTGTGCTCCTCATCATCGGGATCCTCTAATGAAGGCATGGAATCGTTGTCCAAAATCTCATCGGTTTTAACCTCTCCATTGTCCTACATCACCATAGCTCGTTTGTTCGAACATTGGCTTGCTATGTGACCCCTGCCTAGAATTTAAAACATTTAATATCAAGATTCCGAGTAATGGAAGAATCGGATTTACCTTGATTCATCTAGGTCATTTGACTATGGTATTTGTATCACTTGCCATAATAATTGTAACAACTTGCAAAAGGAGGATCGTTAAATTAAATTAAATAAGATTAATTAAACAGATTAAATGAACATAAAGGTAAGTAAATGTAAATTAAATTTCTCAGCCGAAATCTCATCGGCAATCACTATCATGTGAACGCTTACCACGAAAGTGGGTAGGTAATTAAACTGCAAATAATAATAATAATACAAGACTATTGAAAATCATTGTCTTTAAAATAAAGTATGCTATGTAACTGACATAGATGACATCAGGACAAGTCACACAGTACACATATTACACAATAATTTTTGAGAAAAATAGCATTTCTACACATGCTTCTTCTTCTTCAAACCTAGGGGGAAAAGTTTTAAAATAATAAAACGTAAACAGAAGGCTTAGTAGGATAATCAGTTAAAAACATATTGTTCAAAACTCACAATTACAGAGAAGAGAATTATTCACAAATTATACTTACTTAAAAGATTTAAATCTCAAGATCTTTACTAAATCAATAAATACTTACTTGTAAAAAACTCGATAAAACACCATCGTACGGGTTTTAGGAATCGAAAAGAATATCAAAATACAATTCTTTAAATGCATAAAAGTAACTTCAATGTCAAACAAAAATCATTCTTAAAAATTTATTTAAGAATTTAAACTTTGGCCAAAACAATTTACAAAGGGGTTACCAAAGAAGGGATAGAAAATAACCTACCTCATTTTAAAATTTAATACCGTTAACTCAAACAAAATTTAACTTAAGCTCATCAGTGTTTAAAACCTTAAAAATTGCATTTAAAGTCAAGAATATCGTTCATCAAATATCATTATGTTAATTTAATTATTAGTGCGTCTTTTGACTCAAAATAATCATGACACAAAATTATAATCCTTTTAAAAGATTTCCAGATCATTAAACATTAAAAACTAAGAGTAAAAATATCATTTTGTGTGCTCAGTTGGCTTGCAAAACATTCAGGTTTGGCCTGCCGAACTGCAGATATTTAGCCTATCGGCCATTTGAATCCAGCCTGCCAAATTGTTTGAATCCGGCTTGTCAAAGCTCAAGTTTGACTTGTCGATCTGTCGAAATATGAAAAATTCTAGGTTTTGAGTCTCCACCAATCCGATCTCAAAACTCATTTAAACTTGTTATTTCAATTCTCAAAGCATGGGTAACACTCAAATATGATAAAATAACAAAATAGAACACATTTAAACACAATAAGTTTTTAAGCAAATCCAAGGTTTATTCTGAAAAATAGAAAAATATAAAAAATAATTTAAATCTCATTTTTGCTTAAACAAAGCTTAGATTCGTGTTGATTTAAGTTCCACAAACCTAGATTGAATGTTGTTTAAGCTCAAACATGTCCAGATTACAAAATTACGTGGAAGATTTAAAACAAAAATCTAAAACTTTAGAGAGAAAAGGGCTAACCTCCAATGGACATTTAAGAAGAATTGTCGCTTAAACTTCAATTCCTTGCCCCAAATCAGCGAGAAATTTTGAGAAGAAAAGAGGGAAGAGAGAGTCACGAGGGAGAGAGAGAAGAAGGTGAAAGAGACAGAGTAAAATAAGAAAAGATAAAAGGGCTCAAGGGTATTTTTGTAAGTATGAGGAAATATGTGTAAAAATGTCATTTGGTATTTTCAAATCAAAAATCAAATTTTTAAATATAAGAAATGCAACAAAATTTTAAAAGACTGAAATCAACATCGAAATTTCACTTGGCACACTTAATAATTAAATTTAACATAACAAATCTCACTTTAAAATTCATGGGCATTACAATAATCCAAGAATATAAAGGTTTCATGAAAAATATGTAGATAATAAATTAGATTCCTGACTATTAAAATGGGTAACTTTAAAAAAGTATCAACTAGATAATCCAACTGAACATGTATATGCAAAAACAATATAATGTTGGTTTTGGAAATTTTTTAAAAAAAAAATAGCAGAAACATGGTTATCGTGCAAAACGTATATAACAAAAATTTTCTCAAAACTTTTGTAAAATATGCTATAAATTATATTAATTTAACTCTAAATATATATATATCAACCTTTTGCTTACCCTGATGGAAACAAGAGACTAAAGTTCTTCCAGCGAGAAAGAGACATTCTTTATTTGAAACCACTGTTTTCATCGCCTAGTCCTCGACATAGAATGGATGAACATGTGGGCGTTGGAGGAATTGAGGTTTCTAAAGGATCACTCGACTAACTTTTAGGAATTAATGATTCTAAAGTACCAACGCATGAGCAAAACAAGTTTTAGGATGAAGAACTATTCTTCTCTTTCTTTCTATCTCTGCATGCTTAAAGAGGGATTTCTTAAGCAGAGTTTTATCAGTCTCACCAACACTCACAATTGTGTGTCGAATGAATAAAAAAGGTCTCTATTTGTAGAGAATGGGAAACCCATCTAATTTTGGAAGCTTTTTTTTATTATAATATTAAATATCAAATATTTAATTAAAATAAAAGACACAACTTTTCCATTCCCATACTGCATGTGATGTCATACACACAGAGAATCTCAATGCTTGTGGAGCCAATATCCAGACAATGTAGGAAAGAATCTGCTTGTTACTCAATATCATTTGTTTCCAAATTTTTTCTACTTTTGAATTAAGTCATTCCAAAAATGAAAACTTGGCAATTAAGCTTTGGACTGCATAAGGAACCTTTCCTGCTAATAGTTGGTGCCACACATAGTAGTTGGCGCCACACATAGTGAGTCCCACTCATTTATGTCTTCTAAAATTAATTATTTATTATTAAATAATCTTACTATTTAATAATTATAAATTAATTTATAATTAATTTATTTTAAATGATATTTAATTTAAAATTGCATAATTTTAAATTAATTAATAAAACCAATAATTTACTTGTCCAAACCGAGTTTACAAGTATGGGGGGACTAATAGACTCATAATTTTAAACTCCAATAAAACCAATATATAATTAAACTCTTTAATTAATATATTACAAGCTCCAATAAATCCAATATATAATTAAACTCTTTAATTGATATATTTCTCTTTTATTAATTCCAATATAACTCCTTAAATACTTGGAACAACACTCTTGAAATTATATATATTTAATTACTCACTTATTAGAGTCATCCATTTAATATAGTCACTGCATATAAATCAATCATCTATAAACAACTCATAATTAGAGCTAGTTGAAATCCGTTAACCTTTCTAATTATTTCTTTATCTTTGAGTGCCATTGATTCTTTAATGAATAATAAAATCATGAATTTAATCACGAATTAAGGACTCATATTATTCAAGCTTCAAACCAATACTGAATAGAATTATTTATCTATTTCTTGTTAGAGAATGAATGCATTCTACCTTGTAATATTAACATTTTCGACTAGTTACTTCATTATGCCTTCAAAATACAAGGAATAAGATTAGATTCTCAAATCCGTACTAAGTAAATCAAAAGACATAAATCTATAAATAGGAGTTTGTTAATAACTCAAGATTAAGATCATCTTATATATGATCATTGGTTGGTGTGATTAAAACTTGTTATATTTAATCATGATCCTACATAATCTCATTATGTACAATTTACTCGTTTAATGACTTAGTACATTAATGGTTTGGATAAGACTGTTTCATTCTTAATAGAAATAACCTACGCAAGTAACGCTCAATTAAAGATTCTATACTTCAATTGAATAATTAATCATAATAATTAATAATTGACCATTTTAATTATCATTCTTAAATATTATCCTCTTGTATATAACACTTATATACAATATTTAAGGTCAAATAGATAATTATAGAATTTTTAATAACATTCATAAAGCATTCAAAGTACATACACGTAGATGTAATGAGGGCACCTATCCTAACATATAAAAGAGACAATTAATCAAATAAGTATGATAGAAAGATGAAGAGCCAAATAATTATTAATTACTAACAATCTCGGATGCCACAAAGAAGAAATAAATAATTAATAAAATGTTGTACAAACAATAATAAGTATATAAGAAGCGTAACTGTAAATGAGAGATATAAATAAAATGTTTATGAATTTTATCAATTCAATTAAAACCTTTATTATGGTCTAATCAAATATTTTCAAAATTTTTGTTGTCATCCTGGTCGAAATAAAATTTGGTTCCCTTGTCGTTTGGGTACTTATTTTTCCAATACGTAACGGGGTATTAATGACAAGTTTGCTTTCGAGGTCGGTCTCTCTAACCATCCATTGTGAAAATCATCGTAAATATATATATGTGTGTGTGTATATATATATATATATATGTATATATATACGGGTGTCTACGGTCCGACACCCGTCAGCGAAGAATAAAAACTCTACTTTTTTAAGAGCTATTGAATCAATCTCAATGACTGTGTGTGATTACTAGGGGTAGTAATAGGTTCAGAAACTATACATCAGTTACTCTGTCAGTGGTATTCGTCATGTTTTTTTTTTAACAGAACTTGTTGTCCTACATAGAGAAAGGCTGGATACAGTTCTAAAAAGGTCTCTTCCTTCTGATGGGTACAATGAGAAGAATATAATGAAAGATTTTGTTGTTGACTGTAGCTATGGCAGTATCTTTTTAGGGGTTTCAAGTAATTTTTGTGAATTAAATTCCCTCCCTCATACTTTTCTCTCTCTTCTTTTCCTCTCTGACACGCTTTCTCTTCGCTTTCCTATCTTCTTCATTGGTTATTTGCCTCTCTCTCTCCGCTTTTCTCTCAACACTCGGGGCCAAGTGTTTTGCCTTCCTTGTCAATCTTCTTTTACACCCCCCCTCCCCTCCTTTTTTTTTTTTTTTTTAGATAGATCATTGTTACAGTTCTTTTTCCCCTATTTTTTTTTTAATAGATAGATCATTGTTACAGAAACAAAGAACCTGACCTTAAAAAAAAAAAAAAAAACAAAGCACTAGTATCAAAGGCTAGAAGCCCATCAGCACTAATAATTAACCAAAAACAAAGCTAATTTGCATGTCAATGATTTTCTTAAAAAAATTAATTTGTTCCTATAAAATTAGGTGTCACAGCCGATAAAAATAGGAAAAGAGTATAGAAACTCCTCCAATTTGCAATTGCTATAAAGAAGAAAAGTTGTGGATTTATGGGTATATCTAAAAAAAAGTGTTTTTCCTTTAAATGAAAATGGCAAACGACCTTATTAAATGGAAAGAAGATGTGAGACAATTTAATTCTTTTTATCCAAGTTCTAGTGATAATGCGGCATATATTTTTTTTGGTGTTTTCAAAAAATTTTTTTTTTGTAATTTTTGATGTGTGATTCAAAGTGCAAACAAGATACATGGCTTTTTTGGAAAAAAAAAAAAAGGGTAAAAGTTTATAGTGAAAAGAAGAGAGAGAAAGAGAGGAGAGAGAAGTTAGGGTGTGTTTGGAAAATCCGTAGAAATTAAAAGTTGAACTCTAAAATTGGTATATGTAAGAGCTTTACATTATAGCAAACTTTTACTTTTTTATTGTAGTATGTGAAGGTTTTATACTATAACATTTAAAACTTTTTAGTTCCAACGGATTTTCCAAACAAAACCTTGATTTCCAATACTAACAATGGATTTTTGTTTCCTCTCTGAAAATACTTTCAAGTGTGTAGGATGATGTGTCAATCATTTAGTGGTTGGACAGAGAAATAGACAGGCATTCTTGATAGGAGATTTGGGTTTATGAGGAGTTTGTTAGACATATATTTCTTAAGGAATAAAATGTAATATATTTTTAAAGATATTTTATCAATAAAGAATTTATATTATTCATATAGCAATCATTGTTCTCTTTATGTTCATATTTGTTAAATGTATGATAAGCAAACAATAGTCTGAGACTGTCAGTCTAAACCTTTGAGAATTAGGCATATGATGGACAGATTATGTGAAAAACATGATTCTAAAGGTGACGGTCTAAATCATAAGATCTACAATCGATGGAATAAAGTTGGGCACTTTGTTCACGTTAAGATTCTTATGTTGTGTATATCCCTAATGGGAGATGGTTTGTCTTAACCATCGAAAGTGGACTCCGCAAGTAGATACATTGGTGTATTGTCATAGGTGACGATGTATTGGATTAGGACATAAAGTGAAATTGATTTGGATTAATAATTCTGTCTAGGCAAATCATTTCAGTTTAGACAATTATATGTGTTACATCTTAATCCTAAAATGATTAATAGGCCCGTTGTCTTAACTTATGTCTTTTGATGTACTAAAGGATGACATCCTATTTTATCATGGTACATATACCGGTACGTTAGAGACATGACTCTTGATAGCGCAGACTTGTTATTTATAGATACATAATCTATAGCTTCATTGGTGGAGTCAATAATATCCTATTATATGTGTTATCTTGTAATTAGAAAACTGGAGTGCTCGACCATTTGGATACATAGGTGTAACTGAATAATATACTATCTTGGGATAGTAAGTTTTTCAATGGTGAGATAATGAAACATAAGATAAAAATAATCGGGAAGATAAGACAGAATTTATCCTTAAGCCGATTATGGATATCCTATGGGGAGACGACGCATCATGATATGTCATGGATATTTAGCTAATTTGGGCTTCCTAATTTTATATAATTCAAGAGTGTAGCTCTAAGCTTTTAGTGGAGTAGCGTTAGAGTTGATAATTATAAAATGTGTATTTGGGATATTATATTTTATAATTATCGAAGGTTGAACTATATAGGTCTATCAGGTCTCATTTGTTAGCTCATAATAAATCATGTCACGATATGGCGTGTTTTTCCAATAAATTGATGACTTATCTTAAATTATTAGATTTGCTGAAATTCGATAGGATCAGATAATTCATGTCTATTTATCCGTTGAATTAATTTTGTAAAATTAATTCAAGATAAACTTGTTGAATTATCTAAAATATTTATTTTCCTAGAGATTATCTAAATATGACTATTTTAATCAAATAACTTCTTTATTGGGTTATTCGAATTAAAACTAAGGCTCCATCCAAAGAATCTCTAGTGAAAAATAAAGGATTTTCAAAGATCATATTATCACAAGTTCTGCAAACCAATCAGTTAGTTCGACATGCCGATGGAACAAGTTCGGCAGGCCGATCCGTTAGTTTGGCCTACTGATCTAACAATAATTTGATCATGTGTTTTAGATGTAATTTTATCATGTATAGATCCAAATTCAAATTTTTGATGTCTTATTTGATAATGACCAACCTTGGGGATGATCTTTATAAATAGGGAGTGAGTTTTCTGAATTATTAGGATCAGTTAAGAAGTTAAGAGTGAGTACTCCCGTGTTAGATACTCTGAAACTCCCTGAGAGCTTTTGTTTATAATTACAAATCTTTACTCTGGATCTTCCCAATTGGTTGAAAGGAGAGTCACTAGAGGGAAAAGTTGTACGACATTTGTCTACATACATTTCGATCGTGGATAGAGATTAGCAAAGAAGACCAATTAGTTGAGGCTCTTTTAGAATATTCTTTTCTTAACAAATTGCAGAAGCTCTTTGGCATACAAAGGTTAGTAAGATCTGGTAATTTATGCATATAACATGTCAAACTTGTGTTTTAAAAAAAATACTCTGATTAAAAATTTTAAAATTTCCGTTGTGCATTGTTTTTCCAACAAAGGTAACATTAATTCTCATTTTCATAGTTGCTTAACTTTTATTTCTCTTACTGTCACGTTTAATTTTGTTTATACCTTCATAATGAGTGAATGTTGAACTTATGAGTAGATTATTTTCGTGTTTATTATGTTTCACAAAAATCCATTCGCCTAAATCGCTTGTCATTACTTTCGTTTTTTTTGCATTTCATCTAAATTGTTTAATTGTAACAAAATTATATATCATTGCATATGAGTTGGCGCTTTCGACTAAGCCAACACTCTTTTTTTATTTTTTATTTTTTTTTTCATTTTGAACTCCTTATTTTGCACTCATTACTTACTTTTCCGAGCTAAATAATAAACCAATTCAATTAAATCATTATTAAAGCATAAAAGACACATTATCTAGCGATTGTCCTTTACATTTTCTTCTCCTAACTTCAAAGCTACTTTTAACAAAAACTACATTTCTTGCTAATATTGTAATTTATAGTTCAAAATGTGCAATAGTATTCCTCCCCTTCATTAAAAGTTTTAATAAACTTGAATAAACTTAACACAACCATCCTATATTGCCTTTTATATTTTTTCCTCAAACATGTCATCATATCTGCGACAATTGCTTCCTTTGACAGTAACATTATTGCCTCTTTTCAATAGGATGTTATCTTGTTGTTTTTGTTGTGATAGCCCATCATTTTTTTAATACTAATTACATACTTCATGGTATAATGACAATATAGTCCCCTGTTAGACATAGGGGGCCTTAGGAGTAAAATGTTGTAATATGTTTTAGAAACATGTTATCAATAAAGAGTTTATTTATGTTCATATGCCAAATGTTGTCTTTTTCATGTTCATTTCTGTTGAATGTATGATAAGGAAATACAAGTCTGAGATTGTCGGTTTAAACTTTTAAGAATCGTACATATGATAGATTATGCAAAAGACATGAATCTTAAAGGTGATGGTCTAAATGAAAAGATCCATAATTGAGGGAATAAAGTTGGGCACTGTATTCATGCTAAGATTGTTATGTTGTCTACATTCCTAACAGGAGATAGCTTGCCTTAGTCATTGAAGTGGGACTCTATGAGTAGAAACATTGGTGTCTTATCATAGGTAATGATATATTGCATCGGGATAAAAAGTTGAATTGAATTTAATTAATAATTTTGTTTGTTCAAATCAATTCACTCTAGACAATCGTATGTGTTGTGTCTTAATCCTGAAATGACTAATGGACTCGAATTTTTTATTTATGTCTTTTGATGTACCAAAGGTGACATCCTGATTTAATGATGGTACACATACCAATAAATTGGAGGCACGATTCTTGACAGACGTAGACTCGTTTTTCATAGATACGGAATCCATATATCTTTTTGTAGCGTTAATGAAATTCTTTTATATGCATTATTATGTAATTGGAAGACTAGAGCGCTCAACCATTTGGATACAGAGGTGAATAGTAAGTATCCCAATAGTATGATAATAGAACGAAATATAAAATAATTGGGAAGGTAAAATGAAATTTATCCTTAAGCCGATTATGAATATCCTATGGGAATGTGACATATTATGATATGTCATAAAAGGTTAGCTTATTAAAACTTCGTAATTTTATACAGTTTAAGAGTGCAGCTTTAAGCTTTTAGTAGAATAGTGTTAGAGTTGATAATTATAAAATATGTATATAGGATATTGTATTTTATAATTATAGAAGCTTGATCTATATATGTCCATTAGGTTCCCTTTGCTAGCCCATAATTAATCTTGTAACGATACGGCGTGTTTTTTCAACATATTGGTGACTTATGTTAAATTATTAGATTTGCTAAAATTTGAGTTAATTGGATTTAATAATTCATATAAGTTTATCGTTTGAAATAATTGTGTGAATTAATTTAAGATAACATATTGAATTATTTGGATAATATTTTATTTGTATAGGTTTATCTGTATATGAGTATTTTAATTAGAAAACTTTTCTATTAGGTTATTTGAATTGAATTTAAGGTTCTATAAGGGATACCTGGGTCAAATAAGATAAGATTTATTCAATTGGTTGACATTGGATCTATCAGATTAGCTTAAAGATTTTGAATTCGATTTGAACTCCAGTGTCGCGACCACACGGTCGACTGCTATACACTAGACACAGTTGATCGCAACAGTTAGAGTCAGATTCTGTTTCATGCATTTTTACTTTGAAACTAATCCAAACTTGAATTTTGATGCCTGATCTAATAATGATTAACCTCAGGTTCGACCACTATAAATAGGGGGTGAGTTTTCTTTGTTAATTAGATCACTTGAGAAGCAAAGAATAAGTACTCTAGTGTGAGAAACTCTAAAGCCCCCAAAGAGCTATTGTTCAACATCAAGGATCTTAGCTCTTGGTTTTCTCTAGTAGTTGGAAGGAGAGTTACTAGAGGAAAAGCTATACGACATATGACCACTTGCACTCCGATCGTCAATGAAGAATAGCAAAGAAGACCAGTTGGTCAAGGTTCTTCTAGAAGGTTCTTCTTTACATGGATTCAAGCCCACTTCGGTATACAAAAGAGATTAGTATGATCTGTTATTAATTTATGTATTTAGTTTATCAAATGACACTTGGGTCATAGAGTCTAGAGTGACTAATTATGTTTGTATTTCTTTGTAGTAGTTCAAGGAAATGAGAAGTCTACCATCTGAGGACTTCACGTTGAGAATGGGTGATGGATCCTTAGTGTTAGTTGAAGTAGTGGGAGACGTCTATCTCTGTTTTGAAAGTCATAGGATTTTAGTTATGAAAGATTGCTTTTATGTTTCTAAACTTAAAAGGAATTCAATATTTGTATCCTGTTTATTTAAAGACTCTTATTCAATATCTTCTAATAATAAAGTGATGATTTGTGAAAACAAATCTTTTATCTGTGATGGATGGATGCAAAATAATCTATACTTTATCAAACCTAAGATGGACTTACTGCTGAACTCTGAGGTTAATGATAATAACTCCAAAATACTTAAAACTTCTCACTCTAGTAAGATTTATCTTTGTTATTTGCGACTAGGTCTTATTAGCCTGAATAGGATTCAAAGGTTAGTAAGAGATAGACCTTTAAGTCATTTAGAGGTGGAATCTATACCACAATGTGAATCTTTTTTCGAGGGTAAAATGACCAAAAGACCATTCGGGTTTAAGGGCAATAGGGCCAAAAGGGTTTTAGAACTTATGCATAGTGATGTTTTTGGTCCTATAAAAATCAGGGCACGTGGAGGGTATGAGTACTTTGTCACTTTTATTGATGATTACTCAAGATATGGGTATATCTACATCATAAGAGCAAAACTTTTGACAAGTTTAGGGAGTTTCAAGCTTAGGCGGAAAGCAATTAGATAAACCATAAAGGTACTTTAATATCATCGAGGTAGAGAATACCTTTCTAATGAGTTTTAGGGACACTTATTAAAGAATGAGATCTTATCCTATTTGACTGTATCGACACTCCATAGTTAAATGACGTAGCTGAGAGAGGGAATAAGACTTTTTCGGACATGGCTACGTCCATGATGAGTTATTCCACCTTACCTTTATCCTTTTGGGGATATACACTACAAACCGCATGTTATCTTTTGAATAATGTGCCTTTAAAATTGGTTCGTAAAACTCGTCACGAGTTGTGGGCAGGTAGAAAAACATCCTTAAACCATATTTACATATGGGGATGTCCGACTCATATCTTGTATAAGGAAGCAAATAAGTTGGAAGCATGTTTGAAAGTTTGTGTGTTTATAGGATATCCAAAAAGGACTAAAGGGGGTTATTTCTATAACCCAAAACAAAATAAAGTTGTGGTTTCAACGAATGCAACATTCCTAGCGAAAACTTACATGAATGACTTTAAGCCTCGTAGTAAAATGATACTCAAGGAGTTAGTGAGTGATTTGATCATTCCTGGGGTTCTGGTTGAAACCAATCCAATCAATGTAAAAAAAGCCACCGAATAACAACTTAAGGGCTTTGATGTAATGGGAGGGTTGGGCATCAACCTGAGAGGTATATGTTCAATGGTGAAGTTTTCTTGGCCGACCCGGTTGAACATGACAAGAATCTTGTTGGAAAAATAGAATGCAGCAGAAATTTAAAAATTTTTATCCCAGAGAATTTTCTAAAACACAAGTTTGACAAGCTATATGTATAAATTAACTAGATCTTACTAACCTTGTTCGCTGAAGAACTCCTGCAATCAATGAAGAGAATGCCGTTCCAAAAGAGGCTGAACCAATTAGTCTTCTTTGCTATTCTCTATTCATGATTGGAGTGCATGTGGGCGCACATCGTATAGCTCTTTCCAAGTGAATCTCCTCCAAACCAATTGAGAAATATCCAAAACTATTGTTCGTGATTTGTGAACAACAGCTCTTTAGGGGAGTTTCAGATACTCATAGAATAGAGTCCTCATTCTTAATCTCTTAACTGATCTAAATAACTTATGAGTCTCACTCCCTATTTATAAAGGTTAGATCCAGGGGTTAGTCTTTATCAAATAAGGCCTTAAAATTTCGAATCTAAATCAATATTTGATAAAATCGCATAAAAACATGTGATCAGATTATCGTTTAGTTGGTAGGCCGAACTGGCTGAGCGGTATGCCGAACTTACTCATCGGCAGGCTAAACCTAAAAACGAGCCTACCGAACTTACGATAAATGATCCCTATAAATCTTTTATTTTTCACTCAAGATTCTTTGGATAAAGCCTCAGTTTTAATTCAAATAACCCAATAGAGAAGTTATCTGATTAAAACAACAATATATAAATAATCTCTAGGAAAATAAATGCTCCAAATAATTCAACAAGTTTATCTTGAATTAATTTTTCACAAAAGTAATTCAACCGATAAACAGACATGAATTATCTAATCCTATCGAATTTCAGCCAATTTGCCAGTTCGGCATTTATGGGTCAAATGGGATAGAATCGTATTCTCTAATTAATGTCCCAAGAACTCATTAGCAAGGTATTCATCACCTCAATCAAATTAAAGTGCCTTTATAGGTCTACCCAATTGCTTTTCCACTTTAGCCTAAAACTCTTTAAACTTGTCATAAGTTGCGCTTTTGTGGTGCATTATGTACACATACGCATACCTTGAGTAATCGTCAATAAAAGTGATGAAGTACTCATATCCTCCTCATATCCAGATGTTCATAGGTTTGTAAAAATCGCTATGTACAAGTTCTAGAACCCCTTCGGCCCTATTAACCTTAGACCTAAATGGTCTTTTAGTCATTTTACCCTCCAAATAAGATTCACATTGTGGTATAGATTCAACCTTTAAGTAACTTAAAGGTCCATCCCTTACCAACCTTTAAATCCTATTCAGGTTAATATGACCTAGTCACAAATGTCAAAGATAAGTCTTATTAGAGTGAGAAGTTTTAAGTCTTTTAAAGTTATTATCGTTAACCTCAGTGTTCAACAGTAAGTTCGTCTTAGGTTTGATGAAGTATAGATTATTTTGCATCCATCCATTACAGGTAAAAGATTTGGTTCTACAAATCACCAATTTTTTATTAAAAGACACTACATAAGAGTCTTTAAATAAACAAACTATAGAAATTAAATTCTTTTTAAGTTTTGGAACATAAAAACAATCTTTCAAAAATACACTCCTATAATTATCAAAGTAAAGATGGACATCTTCCACTACTTCAGCCAACACTAAGGATTCATCACCCATCCAAAGCGTGAAGTCTTTATGTAGCAGATTTCTCATTTCTTTGAACCCTTGTAGAGAAACACAAACATGACTAGTTGCTTTGGAATCTAGGATCTAATTGTCACTGGATTTCTCAACCAAACATGTTTCAATACCTAGAAGATCACACCTACCTCCTTGGGAAATGAAGTCCTTACAAGTCTTCTTTATGTTCCCAACCTTCCCATAAAAAAAAGCATTTGAGCTTTTTCGAGTACTTTTTCTTCTTCTTCTTGTTCTTGCCATTTTGTAGGAATAGAAGACTTTCCATTCTTGGCCCGTTGCTTCTTTCCATTCCTAGGGTTGGGATTGGAACCAGAGGTAACTACCAAGTTGGCCTCACCGCCAGTAAGAGTTTCCCTAATTAGATTTTTGAACTCCTGTAACTGTTTCATTAACCAATCAAGGTTGTATTCCCTCTATTGCTTAAATTAAATATAGCTCTAAAAGGGATAAACTCGTTAGATAGAGTCCCAAAGACCATAGTCATTTGAGTTTCAGCATCAATGTCAGCTCCATTGGTTTATGCCTTAACGAGGTAATCGATGACCAACATCATATGCTCATTTACAGACGCCCCTGGTCTTTGTTTGCAATTTAGAAGTTTCTAAAGAGCCTCTTGCCATTTTGTTAGGGCCTGGCCTCTAAACATGTCTTCTAGATTATCCAAGATCTGTTTCGCAGTCTCATAATCTTCATGTTGAGCCTGCAGCACGTTATTCATGCTGGCCATAACATAATAGTAGGCCTAATCATTAGCATATTTCTAGTGATCATATGCTTGGGTTTGCTCATTATTAGAATCTCCCGTGGGAATGGGAGGACATAGAGTTGTCAGCACAAATTTTAGTTTCTCAAAGGACAGGACAATGTTCAGGTTCTGTTTCCAATCATTAAAATTCTCACCGGTTAATTAGTTTTTGTCAAGTATTGAAGATAAAGCGTTTTCAAACATTTTTAATATACAATAAAGAATCATATACTAAACATAAGCAAACGTACAATAATAATTTAGTAAGATAGCACAATAATATAAAACATAACATACAATATCTTATACAATATGTTTATGTGTCAAAACCTTGAAAAAATCACAACCTTACATTGATAATTCCTAACTCACAATTCAACAAGCCGCCTAGGGGAGACTTTTGAAATTCAATTAGAAACATGGATTGCCTTTTGATTAATATATGCCACCCAGGACCCATATGATCCAGCATATATTAATAATCATTTCTTTGGCCATTAATTTTATTAACAGAGCTCATAGGGGAGGTTAATAATAAAATTAACATAAGTGTATAACCATTGTTTCAATATTTTATCCATGATTTATGATCACTACCTAGGGGTGTGCAATGATATATCATACTAAAATATCTTATCCTTATAAAGATCTAACAGTACATGATGAAGTCCCTTTCTAAGGGTTAGAACCACCATATGTTACCTATGGACCAAAGATAGAGGCCGTAGGTCCTCTCTTTGAAAACCTTCTCCTACTCAATTTTTTGAAATCAAGATTTTATTTTAAGAACATGCATAAATAATTTTTAATGAGCGGTACTCCCTATTCTATGTGTTATTTTATCAACATACATGGCAAATCATTTTATAATGCAGACAAGCAAAGCAATTGAGCAAAGTTATAAGCAAAATAATAATAAAAAGCCTTAAAGTTATGGTCCCACCCAAGAGATAAGAAAATAAAGATTACGAGAGATAAATTGAAACATTTTATTAATTCTTCATCCTTAAATCTTCATTTTGTATCTTTCTTCCTGTATTGTCCATCTTCTAGTCTTCAATCCCACATGAATCGAATAGTCTATGTTTCCAATCATATTCAAATTTAATGTTTCTCATAATTGTTCCAAAAATAAAATCAAAACTACAATGAAAAATCTACTTTTTCAAAAAAATTCATAGCTCTTTGCTGGGATGCCAATCTATACAATCAGCCTACCGGTCATGACCGATCGACCTGTCAAACTTGAAGGTTCAACTTGCTGCCAGAGCCGTAAGAATTCTACCTCGCGATTAGCCTACCAAATTCAAAGGTTTGGCTTATGGGTCTGCGGCCATCGGCCTGCCGATTGAGCAGAAATCGTTTTTTCCAAAAAGTACACTTTTTATGCCATTTTTCTATTTTTTTTATTTTTGACAATTCAAAAACATAAAATTAAAGACTCAAAAAATACTTGTGGAACGTTATCATCTATCTTCTTGATCCGTCTTCTCCGAATGATTATTTAATTTTGTAATTCTTACAAATTTAAAATTAAATAATAATTCCTAGATGGTGATAATAGATTGCCATCTAATTACATGAAAAACCTAGATACACATTTTAACCTTTAAGGAACCATAACTAGCATAAATAAATTAATAAATAATTAAATAATAATTTAATCAACTATAATTAATTAATAAGCATTAACCATATAATTTCATGACAACATATAAATATATAGAAACCTTAGAGCGCTAGTTCTCTAAAAAATTAAATTCAAGCATAGGAGAGATCAAGATCACATAGTTTATTCATATAGCATGATCACAAACTCAAAATTTTATGTAAAAACTATGGCTTTGATACCAATTGTTGAAAAAATAAAACGCAGTGGAAATTTAAAAATTTTTGTACTAGATTATTTTCCAAAACACAAGTTTGACATGTAATATGCATAAATTAACCAAATTTTACTAACTTTGTTTGTTGAAAAACTCCTGCAATTGATGAAGAGAAAGCCGTTCCAAAAGAGACTCAACCAATTGGTCTTCTTTGCTATTCTCTATCCATGATCGGAGTGTGTATAGGCGCACTTCATATAACTCTTCCCAGGTGACTCTCCTTCCAACCAATTGAGAAATACCCAAAACTATCATTCTTGATTTGTGAACAACAACTCTTTAGGGGAGTTTTAGAGACTCATAGAATAGAGTGCTCACCCTCTCAACTTATCTAAATAACTCACGAGTCTCACTCTCTATTTATAAAGGTTGGACCCAAGGGTTACTCTTTATCAGATAAGGCCTCAAAATTCTGAATCTAGATCAATATCTGATAAAATTGTGTAAAAATGTATGATCAGATTATCGTTCGCTCTGTAGGTTGAACTGCCAGATTGGCCTACCGAACTTACTCCATTGGCAGGCCGAACCTGAAGATCGACCTGCCGAACTTATGATAAATGATTATTGTGAATCTTTTATTTTCCACCCGAGATTCTTTGGATAAAGCCTTAGTTTTAATTCAAATAACCCAATAGAGAAGTTATCTAATTATAACAACAATATCTATATAATCTCTAGGAAAATAAATATTTTAGATAATTCAACAAGTTTATCTTAAATTAATTTTTTACAAAATTAATTCAACCGATAAACAGACATGAATTATCTGATCCTATCGAATTTCGGCCAATTTGATAATTTAACATAAGTCACCAATTTATTGAAAAAACACGCCTTATCATTATAGGATTTATTATTAGCTAGCAAATAGGACCTGATAGACCTATATAGTTTAAGCTCTCGATAACTATGAAACTCAATATCCCAGATATATTTCATAATTATCAATTCTAACGCTACTCTACTAAAAGCTTAGAGCTGCACTCTCAAACTATATAGAATTATGAAGCCCGAATAGCTAAGTCATTATGACATATCATAATGTATCGTATCCCCATAGGACATCCATAATTGACTTAAGGATAAATTTTGTCTTACCTTCTTGATTATTTTTCTCTTATCTTCCATTATTTTACCATCGAAAAACTTACCATTCAAGGACAGTATACCATTTAGTTACCCTTATGTATCCAAATGGTTAAGCGCTCTAGTCTTCCAATTACAAGATAACACATATAAGAGGATATCATTGACTCCTAAAGAAAAGCTATAGATTGTGTATCTATGAATAACAAGTCTATGCCATCAAGAGTCATGTCTTCAACGTACTAGTATACGTACCATCATTGAATATGGATGTCACCCTTTAGTACATCAAAAGACATAAGTTAAGACAACGGGCCTCTATTCATCTCAAGATTAAGATACAACACATATGATTGCCTAAAGTGAATTGATTTGCTAAGACAAAATTATTAGTCCAAATCAATTACACTTTATATTTCGATCCAATGCATCATCACCTATGACAATGTGCCAATGTTTCTATTCGTGGAGTTCACCTCCAATGGCCAAGACAAACCATCTCCCATTAGGGATATAGACAACATAACAATCTTTGCATGAATAAAGCACCCAACTTGATTCACTCGATTACAAATCTTATAATTTAGACCGTCACCTTTAGAATCATGTCTTCTGTATAATCTATCCATCATATGCCTGATTCTAAAGGCTTAGACCGATAGTCTTAGATTTTTATTTGCTCATCATACATCCAACAAATATGAACGTAAAGAGGACAACAATTGAGTATGTGAATAATAAATAAACTCTTTATTGATAAAAATGTCTCCAAAAGCTTGGAAGATGCCTACCAAATCCTTATACTTACGCAGAAGCTTGGAAGATGTTGATTTAAAGCTTTGGACAGAAGTTATAAACACTAAGATGAAGTCTATGGAGAGTAATCAAGTCTGGGAACTTATGGATCTTCCCGAAGGAGTGAAGCCCATAGGATGTAAGTTGATTTACAAGAGAAAGAGATGAGCAAATGGGAAAGCCAAAACCTATAAGACTAGACTGGTAGCTAAGGGATACACAAAAAAGAAAGGAATTGATTATGAGGAAACCTTTTCGCCTATAACAATACTTGGTCCATCCGCACTCTCTTATCTATAGCTACTGCTCTCGACTACGAGATTTGGTAGAAGGATGTTAAGACTACTTTTTTGAATGACTATATTGACGAGTCCATGTATATAGTACAGCCAAACGGGTTCAAGGCTAAGGGTCAAAACAGTAAGGTCTGTAAGCTGTTAACGTTAATTTATGGAATTAAGTAGGCTTTCCATTCTTAGAACATAAGATTTGATCAGGTGATCAAGACTTATGGGTTCAAACAAAAAGTTGACGAACCATGTGCCTACAAACATATTAAGGATGGGAAGGTGGTTTTTTTACTGCTCTATGTAGATGACATGCTGCTAATTGCAATGACATTGGGGCATTGTCATGGGTCAAATTATGGTTGACCAAATAATTTTACATAAAAGACTTGGGTGAAGCTAATTATGTTCTCGGTATCTAGATTTTTTGGGATAGGAAAAACAAAATAATAGCTTTATACCAAATGGCATACATAGATAAAATTCTCAAGAAGTATGCAATGTAGAATTCTAAGAAAGGTGGGTAACCATCTAGGTTTGAAATTATTCTTTCTAGGAAAGACTCTCTAAAGTTTGAGTAAGAAAGAAAATACATGAAGAAAGTGCCTTTTGTGTTGGTAGTAGGTAGTCTCTTGTATGCTATGCTTTGCATACGATTGGATATTTGTTATGCGGTCGGGATAGGAAGTCAATTTCAATCAGATCCAGGACTGAACTATTGGGTTTCAGTGAAGCATACTTTTAAGTACCTAAGAAGGACTCGAAGGTATATGTTTGTGTATTTGGGTAAGGATCTAACACCTCTTGGATACACAAATTTGGATTTCCAATCTTGTTTGGATTCGAGAAGATCAACTTCTAGTTTTGTGTTCACTTTGGGCGGCGGTGCCATTGTTTGGAGAAGTGTAAAGCAAGATTGCACTTTGAATTTAATGATAGAAGCTGAGTATGTGGTAGTAGTGATACTTCTAAAGAAGTAGTGTAGCTCCATAAGTTTCTTAGGGATCTTGAGGCGATGAGATGTTTATCATTACGATAGGTGTCAAGTGGAAGTGCAGTGATGTATACAGTTGAGGCTAGGTCTCAAACATTGATTCGGTTGATGATAAAGAAAGAGAAAGGCAGTATCACTATATTATAATAACACTGTATCGATAGCTAATCCTAAGAAACAAAGATTTCACAAGAAGAGTAAGCATATTCATCAGAAGTATCATGTGATAAAGGACTTTGTTGAGGCTGGGTATGTTGCTGTATGCAAAATCACGCCTAAGGACAATTTAGTTGATTTTTTCATGAAGACACTAACTATGAGAGTTTTCGAGAAGCATGTAGAGGCTATAGGGATGCGAGAAATGTCCATTTGCTCACTTAGTGCACATGGGAGAATGTTAGATATAGGTGTCCTAAGGAGTAAAATATTGTAATATGTTTTGGAGATATTTTATCAATAAAGAGTTTATTTATCGTTCATATACTAAATGTTGTCCTCTTCATGTTCATTTTTATTGAATGTATGATAAGCAAATAAGAGTCTAAGACTATAAGTCTAAACTTTTAAAAATCATGCATATAATGGACGGATTATGCGAAAGACATAAATCTTAAAGGTGATGGTCTAAATGAAAAGATCTGTAATCAACAGAATAAAGTTGGGCGCTTTATTCATGCTAAAATTGTTATATTGTATACATCCCTAATAGGAGATGGCTTGCCTTGGTCATCAGAGTGGGATTCTGTAAGTAGAAACATTAATATATTGTCATAGGTGATGATGAATTGCATCAGGACAAAAAGTTGAATTGATTTTGGTTAATAATTCTATTTGTTCAAATAAATTCACTTTAGACAATCACCTGTGGTATGTCTTCTTCTTGAATGACTAATGGGCCCGTATTCTTGATTTATGTCTTTTGATGTATCAAAGGGTGACATCCTGATTTAATAATGGTACATATAGCGATATGTTGGAGGCATGACTCTTGATTGTCATAGACTCGTTTTTCATAGGTATAGAATCCATAGCTCTTTTTGTATAGTTAATGATATTATCTTATATGTATTATCCTGTAATTGAAAGACTAGAGCGTTTAACCATGTGGATACATAGTGTAACCGAATGGTGTATTATTTACGAATAGTAAGTATTTTGATAGTGTGATAACGGAACGTAAGATAAAAATAATTGGAAAGGTAAAATGGAATCTATCCTTAAGCTGACTATGAATATCCTATAGGGATATGGCATATTATGATATGTCATGGAGGGTTAGCTTATTGAAGCTTTGTAATTTTATATAGTTTGAGAGTACAGTTTTAAGCTTTTAGTGGAGTGGCATTAGAGTTGATAATTATAAAATATGTGTCAAGCTATTGTATCTTATAATTATAGGAGTTTGATCTATATATATCCATCGGATCCCTTTTGTTAGCCCATTATTAATTCTATAACGATACGATTTGTTTTTCCTATATATTGGTGATTTATGTTAAATTATTAGATTAGCTAAAATTCAAGTTGATTGGATTTAATAATTCATGTAAGTTTATCGATTAAAATAATTTTGTGAATTAATTCAAGATAAACATGTTGAATTATTTGGATAATATTTTATTTGCATGGGTTTATCTCTATTGGGGTTTATCTCTATTGGGTTATTTGAATTGAAATTGAGGCTATATCAAGGATATCCAAGTTAAAAAAGATAGGATTTATCTAATTGGTTGAGATTGGATCTATCAAATTAGCGTAAGGAGTTCAAATTCAATTTGAACCTAGTATTGTGACCATGCAATCAACAGTGATGCATTAAGCACGTTCGACCACAATAGTTAGAGTCAGATTTTGCTTCACGCATTTTTCCTCTAAAATTGATCCAAACTTAAATTTTGAGGCCTAATCTGATAATGATTAACCGTAGGTCCGACCATTATAAATAAGGGGTGAATTTTCTTTGTTATTCAGATCACTTGAGAAGCAAAGAGTTAGTACTCTAATGTAGGAAACTTTGAAACTCCCAAAGAGCTATTATTCAATATCAAGGACTTTAGCTTTTGGTTTTCTCTAGTGGTTGGAAAGAGAGTCATTGGAGGACAAGCTGTATGATGTGCGACCACTCGAACTCCAATCATGGATAGAGAATAGCAAAGACGATCAGTTGGTTGAGGCTCTTCTGGAAGGTTCTTGTCTACACGGATTCGAGCCCACTTCAGTATGCAAAAGAGGTTAGTAAGATTTGTCATTAATTTGTGTATTTAGCATGTTAAACTTGTGTTTTCGAAAAGACTCGGGTTTAAAATTTTAAAATTCTGCTGTGTGCTTGTTTCCCAACTTCCCCATGCCCTAGATTGCTCACGATTAAAAATTTAATTTAACTCCTTGAAACCGGTAACAACAGGTTTCTAGCCTACTTCAACCTCCCTAATTGTTGTTTTATAGGCCTAGCAAGATCTTCTCCCAATGTCTCTAACAAAAATGCCCGCAGCCAAGGTCTTGTTATAAGAACCACAGGAGATATGCTGCAGCCACGAATTAACAACGGAGTGATACCTAGGTGAAGTTTTGGTACAAGCGACGTACCTTAGCACCTGCCTATACATAGATATTAAGTTTTATATTCCGCAGAAAGAATAATTCTTTTGTAAACTAAGGACAAAGTTTTAACCATTGCTTGCTCAATTAATTACAGTTCTTATTTAAGTAAGTATATGTATCTATCGCATATGTTTATAATATGATTAAGACAAGTAAGATAAGAGAAAATATTAGTAACTATAGTCTCTTAGTAACTAATTCCTATATAGGATAAGACATAAATTACGTAAGACTAATCATAGTATTATGGTTGGTTTCATAATGAGATTTGTTCTACGAATTTTTGTTGTGTTAAAGTCCAAGAAAAGTATTAAGGATTGATTATGAAATTTAACAATCTTTTGCAATATTGCATACTTGACACAATAAGTTTTTATTTAGTAATATATAATTTAAGAAGTCTACGTCTTTGAGAACACTATAATCGTTCTTAAGTATACAACTATTTGGCATATAATAATATTGTAATGATTAGGCTTTCCAAGTTGTTACTTAACTAACCTACTTAAACTTGATTTCACAACCTTGATCTTACTTACTAGTAAAAAGAAAATACTAAATAATTTTTTTGACCATATTTTTATTATTTAATGGACATTGAAAATATATTTAAAACATTTGCTAAATCATATACTTGAAAACATACTTTTAAACTTGTATATTTATTATTGTAAAAACACTTTTACATATAGGCAGTACTGTATACTACTAGACCGTCATATAGTATTAAATAAAACCCGTCAAAAGTGGAAATTGGTTGCTGCCACACCTAGCTTATCAACCAGTCATACTAGTCTCTTGTAAAATTACCTATAATATAAAGAACTTAAAATATGCTTTTTGCTTAGGAAGTTCAAACATTTTTCACAAAGCTTAAAAACACTTCCCATAAAAAATTTTCCATAAAACATTGTCACAAAAAGTTTTTCATAGTTATTTTTATAAAAACATTTATTAAAGGCAATACAAACAATATCACAATGCATGATTCAATTATGCTCAATTATGCACTTCTTATCGTTGTTCTTATCTTATCTTGAACTATGGGCTTAAGTGCACTTACCAACATCATTGACACCAAGGTCATAACTTTAACATAAAGCTCTTTTTTGTGGGAGAATTATCATGCTCCTCTTTGTGGGAGATAATTTTAACACCATGCTCTTCTTTGTAGGAGACTTGCAAACCTCACATCAAAGAGGTTGGTACGACACTTAATTAATATATTAGTTAACCAATCTTATAAACTTAGTGAGCAAACCATATGAAATGATTTAGGATTTAAAACAATAAACACAATACATGCTGAGCATACTATGTCATAACTTGGTATTTAAAGTAATATACATAACAAAAGCAAGTATATTTCAAACATATATAAAGTATTTGAAAACTATTTTTTTCATGCCATAAATGAAGTTTGCGGCTTACTTGAATCTTGTTCTAGCGTTTCCAATTTATCATTTTTCTTCTATAAGTTGGCTTTGTGTCCTGCTCAAATGATACTCAACTAATAGAAATTAGCTCCAACCTACACTCTACTAGTCTGTTTTACAACTAGCAGAGGTGAAAAATTTCTAGTCTAAGGGCATTAAGCTAAATTAGAGAGCTCACGGTTTATGTTAGGCTTTTTATAAAAATGACAATTTTATCCTTATAGGTTTTTCAAAAAATTCCAAATTCTTTTGAGCTTTAAAACTCGAGGTTATTGTATAGCCATAACTACATCAAAAACTAGCTTTGCCTATTGAAAAATTCAGTTCTATATGGTTTTATGGTTTTGCCTGAAATACAAAATTGTTGATATTTTTGCCCTTGTAACTAAAAATAACCGTTTAATATTATAATGTCCATTATTTCGTAGAGATTAAAACTTACAAAAACTCTTTGGTCAAACTTAAAAAATTTTAAAACGTTTTCTCATTTTACTGTTTTGAAATATCGTGACTAAATCTCGTAAAATTCATAACTCAAAATCCATACGGAATTGTTTGAAATCTTGTTTCATGAATCCTAACAGTTCCGACGAGATCTAAAACTTTTGTATTTTTAATTTTTTTCCCTAAATTCAAACCTTTTGAAGGAGTTTTGGCCAATTTTTAGTACGACCAGATTCAAAATTAGTGTTTTTCAACTTGATCCAATTAGAATTTTCAAAAATTTTCTTCACAAAAGTTTTCTATCTTAACATTTTCAATAAATCTTATGTTTTTTTTTTTTTTGGAAACTAGTTTGGCCTCTAAGTACCTAAAAACCTAAAATATTGCAAAAAATCTCTTAAAACAATTTTTGTACCAAAACATTCCTTAACTTATTTTTCTAGTGTTTAATACCCTTTCAAACATATTATCAACCTTTTAACCTTCAAATAATCATGCCATATAATTTTTCTTACATGTCATAGTCCATAACATATCAACAAACACTTCAAATGCATAAGTAATTAAAAGCATGATCTTACTTAAGTGCTAGGGTTTTACCTAGATGATTCACAAGTACTTGTCCTCTCTTTTAGTACTTGAAAGCATTTAAATCCTCTTGACAACAAGATCATATCACATCACATAAAAATCTTACTCAAAACTTTGTTTAAACTTTAAAACAAAAGGTAAAGTTAGGGTTTAACTTGAATACTCCTTGAACCATCTCTAGAACATTTATTCTTGCTTCAAAGGATGATTGGAGGATAAAATCATTAAAAACTTTGAAAAAAATGGTACTAAGAAGGGCTGGATTTTGTGAGATGAAAAGTTGAGAAAGATTCTTAACTTTGGAACAAAACTTGGGAGAAAAGAAAAAAATGGACAATTTTCAAAGTAATCACTTGGTATTTATAGACTATGAGTTACGGACTAAATAGCAAATAAAATTTGCTCCCATGCCCCTTTGAATAAAACTAGATTTCTCAAAAAATTTGTGGAAAATTCTACAACTTTTGAGGTTCTAACTTTGACCAAGTTTGACTGTTCAACCGTCTTAATCCACATTGTATTGCATTTTTCCTATACTGGTAATTCCCATACTGCATGATCTTATACTGCATAACTTTTGTACTGTTTAATTTCCATACTATATAATTTTCATATTTTTCAAACAATATTTTTCTTATACTGTATAATCTTATATAGTATTATTCTTATACTGTATTTTCATTTCAAAATCTATGTAACTTATTCTACAACAGTTCATTAGTTCACCCTTCCCTTGCACATTATCTTAACTTTCTTTTTTATATCATTAAATACTTAACTCATACTTTGCTTGGGACTATGGCATAATATTTTAATCTTATATATCCCATATTTACTAGTATGAAATATGTCACAAAATTAAATTTAAACAATAATTCTTGTGACACTTGTACCGCATTTAACACAACTAATAAATATTTGAGCATAGCTTTTAGCCTAAAATTTGCACATAAATTGCTCATAACGACTCTTAGATATTGCATATATAATTTAGTAGAAATTTTCAGGTGTTACAAATATTGTACTAGTAAGGTATGATTTCAAAAGCTTGTGCTCTTTGAAATTTATGTTCTATAGCTAGTTTACTATTTAGTTGCCAAAAGACATAATTTTAAATGTTTACAAATTTTATTTTTGACAAAAAAATCCCCAAAATTTGAGAAACCTATAATCGAAAAATTCATTAATTTAGTTCTAGAATTTAATTAGGATTTAAATAATGAATTTCATTACTAAAATTTCAAATTTTGTAATCATGAATTTTTTTTGGCTAAGATATAATAATGGAATTTCATGTGCATATTGTGTGCAAATTTTTGCGAATTAAGGTGTATTTTATATGTATAAATTTTGTGAGTGAAATATTCTAAAATTTGTCAAGTGCCTTAAGAGGCAAAATTAATATAACATAGATAATATTATTTTCTTTTTTTGAGTTTTAATTAGATAAATGTTGAAGAATTTGTGGGTAGAACAATAAAATGGAAGCTAAGAAAACACCCAAAAAATGTGTATTTTAATATTTTTTGTATGATCTTGTATACTTAGGAAACATGTTACAACCTCTTTTACAATTAGATTATAGTAAAAAGTTGAAGTGAGAGACTAAGGCTAGAGGTTAGCAAGTTGAACATGTCTCTATACCAATTAAAATATTGTTAGCATGCTAATTACTGTAAACAGAATCCAATTAAAATGATCACCATCATTTGAAGAAAAACGACAATTTTGGCCAATAAATTATGAATCCAAAAATTCTTTAGAGTTGGCAGGAATTTCAATGTTAATGTTTGAATTATTCAAGAGGCGGTTTCCCTACGCTAAACTAGTAAAGTAGCGGCTTTCATATATGTAAATTGCTACCTTATTTCCCACTGTCCCTCTCTAGCTAGGAATTGCTAATTTTGAGAACAAAATCCACTTAGATAATAGATACTTAAACTAAGATATCATATTCTATTTAACAATGAAAAGGAAAAAAATATTCAAAACACCCCCTATGTTTTGTTAAATTATTATTTTTGCCCCTCTTATTATAAAAATGCCTAAAACATCTCCTATGTTTTTAAAATCATACACAAAATACTCACTAAAGAAGTTAATCTTTTTGAAAAACAAAAATTACCCTTCTTAATCTTTACTAAACACAATTTGAAACATTACAAAACCAAAATACTAAATAAAATCAATCTTAAAAAGTTAAAAACTCTTAAAATAATTGAAGTATTTCCTTTATTGAATTTTTTTTGAACATTCTAAATTACTTTTTCTTTAATTTTTAAATTAAGTCATATTTAAAATAACAAACACTATATATTGAGAAGGATAATCTTAGAATTTTTTTAAAAAAATTAATTGCGTAAGGTGGGCATTTTGAGTATGATTTTGTAAACGTGTAGGGTGTTTTGAGCATTTTAATAATAAGAGGGAGAAAAGTGGCATTTCAATAAAACATAGATTGTGTTTTGGGTATTTTTTGAAACAAAATAATAAAAAGGGTTAATTTCACAAATGGTCTTTGAGGTTTATTCTTGGTTGCAGTTTAGTCCCAAACATTTAAAAAGTCCCATTTTGGTTCTCTAATCTTTTATTTTGTTTTAGGTTTGGTCCCTTTGTTAGCTAGGTGTTAAAAAATTAATGAAATATTCTTAAAACGTCCCATTTGGTCTCTAATCTATTAATTTATTCACATTTGGTTCCTAATCTATTATTTTGTTTCATATTTGATCCCTTCACTAGAAAGTCATCTTAGATGAGCTTTAATTATTTTTAAAAAAGAAAAAGTTGAATATTTGGTAATAGTATATTATGTGGGTGTTTGGAAGAGTGGTGGGAACCACTTTTACGGTAGCATGTGAGAACTTTTTACTGTAGCCAATTTTTTTATTGTTACTGTAGCATGTGAGAACTTTTTATTGTTCATAACTGAGATTGTGGTGGGAACTACAATTGCCAAACAGGGGGTATATATGCATGTATATTTAGTAACTACGATGTTCAAAATTATGATTATCCAACACAATTTATAAAATACATATATATTAATTATAATATATGGCTTGTTCTTTAAAATGCGTCATCATCCACCATGTATATATTGTTATTAAAAATTTATCTTATCTGTTTAAATTAAAAATCATCTTATTAACAATCTTATAATATTATTTTTTGGCTTACATGCATGAAAATTTACTTTAGATTTTTCAAATTTAGTTCTTAATAATTCTTAGTTATAATAAAAGAGCCAAAAGTGAAACAAAATAATGAATTATGGACTAAATTGAAACAAAATAATAAATATGAACCAAAATAAGACTTTTCAAACATTAAGGACCTAAGTTGGAACTGAGGTAAAGTTCAGGAGCATTTATAAAATTAAGCAAAACAAAAATGCCTGTCGTATAAACCAATGGATATGGGTTATCCTCCTTCCCCTTGGCGCCAAAGACTGTCGTATAAACCATTAGGTACGATTTATTCTCCTCCCCCTCAGCGCTTTCAAGTTCCATGTCCGATCATTCTACGTTTGAGTTGGAGATTGATAATGCTGATGATTGCAACCAAGAACCTGTAATTTGTGAAATAGAAGCTATGCATTTTGTTACAAGCTGAAAAGTAAAAAGTTCGGTCTAAAAAGTAGCAAGGAAAAACGAGCTCAAAGATTCTTAATAACCAAGCTCATCATTATTCTTTGTTTTTGTTTGGTTTCTAACTATCGGAAGGCGAGTAACTTCAAATAGGCTTCCAACAACAAAAGAGGCCTATAAAACGTCTATCAAAACAAGCTATTTTGGTCTATCCGCTATTTAGAACAGCCGAAAACGGCCAAAAACTTACTGTTTTACAACATTTTATAAGCTCATGTTTTTTCTTTGCTCTTTAAATTAACCTGTCATGTCATCATATCGAGCCAACGTTTAACCTCACAAAATGCTATCATCTATATCCCGACATTTCTTTGACCTGATGAGATTGTTGTCTAATAGCAAGTAAATATGTAACTCGCTTTAAATTTGAATATTTCTACTACTCATTGACTAGTTTCAACTTATGCAACAATCTAGCACAGTGATTCTAAGGGAAAAGAAAATTTCAATCTAGGTTCTGCATTAATCTGCAAAATTTCAATTGAAGAAAATCGGAGGAAGTAAAACGGAGGAAGTAACCGTTTGGATGTGTAAAATTTCAACGTTTGGATGTGTAAAACGGAGGAAGTAACCGATCTTAAAATCAACACGCATAATGTAGATTGTTGAAGAAAAAAGCACATAAGAAAAAGCATATACCTAGTTTTAGCGAGGGCGCCCAAAACTAGCCTGCATCACGAGCCAAAATTACCACACTTATCCTAATTGAATGCATCGACATTTAGCTTTAATTGACCAGCAATTGGGCACAGCGAAAGAAGGAGGGCCGCAAGGAGAAGCAGGCCAAGCAGCCGAGGAGCTTTAAATTTTGGCTAGGCATCTCTAAGCTGAGTGATGAATAACTGTACCGTTTGATGCTCGTTCATCTCTTATTGCTCCAGCTCCTATGCAAGAGATTAGCTTGATTACGCAGCTGATTGACTTTTAGTTACTGAAAGCGCTGAACGTTTTCCCCATCGTGTTGGATGAAAGAGTTTGTCACAATAGAAAACCAAAAATACCACACTGAATTCTTCAAACAGCTCAATCTTTAGCCTTGACTTTAATAAAAGCAAGGAGATCCTTCAGACTTACCATTATTTTAAGGTATGAATATTGATGTATTTTTATTGAGGTATAAATGATGTACAACATTCTCATGCACAACCAAGTAGAATAATAAGTTATCCTGGGCAGCCTGAGAAAGGTTCTAATGTGCAACTGAACATCATAATGCAAGTTTTCTGAGAATTGTAAGGCTTCATATATTGCGTCAGAAAGGAGAATAAAGTCAAACTTGGGAGCCCGAGCACAAGAGAAGAGGGTGTGAAACATAGTTTCTACTTTCTAGTAAGGTGTTCATTGGTCAGTTTGTCGGTTTCCAGTATGCTTTCGTGTAGCTCGATTCTTGAGGTTTTTGAATACCTCTAGTTTCTTGCCTGTCTTGGCATCTTCTCCAGGTGGGAGAGATGTCAACCTCTTCACTGTTGCCAATATTATCTGAGATCTCTTGACTTTACAGAAAAATCTCCAAACTAATAGGGTCGTTTGGTAGACAGATTTGAATTATGTTGATGTGAAATATTTCAATTTAAGTTGTGTGTTTTGAATTATATGATTTGAATTGTTATCTAAATTGACGTGTGGATATGGAGTTAAAAGTATTAATCTGAATATGGATTAAAATATTTGGACAAGGTTTGGTGAACTGTTCCCTTGTTTATGTCTCTTTTATATTTTTCCAATTGTATCAATGTCACGTCAATTAAAAAATGCCATGTCAATTAAATGCTATGGGCTAATCATGTCGTTTAAAATATTTTTATCAACGTAGCATAATATTATTAAAGGGACATGGAAAAGGATAATAAAAAGACGGCATATAAACCAAATCCAACTAGAGGCTGGACTTGTGAGTTGTCACATTCACTTGAAAGCCAAGCGAAAAGTGCAATATACTGCTGTCGTTCAAGTGCTTGACTTAGTTATCTAGACGGCTAAAAAATTTTAGTTCAATGTCGCTTGGAAGCAATAATGGTTATGTGTGATTTACCTGAGATAACATTGAATGAAACAGTCTGTACGTTTAATGAAGGTTGAAGCTTGGTTTCTTTAAAGGAAAAAATATAAATAAATATAAATGTTTCAAATCAAACTTGAATGAAAGTATAAGAACGTTAGAAAATGAACAAGAAGAGAACTGCGAATACTTATTGAAATTTACCGGCCCTGGAGCCGGAGCACATTTTCTATATCTTTTTGCTTCTGGAAAAATAAAGCACCTGTTCTTATAGATTCATTAAACTAATTGTATTGGACATATTATATCTTAAGTTTTGCATGGTTTTCTTTTCCAATATATATTTACTGATTCTGCTGAATCAGTCGATATATATTTACGGCAACTTGCAAATGATTGCTTCTTTTCATCCATCTTATTATTGGTCAGGTACACTATGCTTTGACTTTGGTAGAGAAAGGATGATCAGTTTCTTGACTTATTCTTTTGTGACATCTCTTCTACTGTAAATTAGCTTTGAATTTTAATGGCTTCAAATGATTTAAAAAGACCTGATCTCAGCATCAGACCAAGAAACATAGTAAGATTTAAGATGAATATAACACTATAGAGAGAACAAGAGCATGCCCCCTAAAACTATGACGCCCACGGCGGAGTTGTGTAGAACCTCATTTCTTTTCAAGCCACCTTCGTTTGTTGCATGCATATAGCTTTGTAGAGAAGAGATCTAGAAACACATTCTATGCAGAGACCATTGGTATTGGATGAGCAATAGTACGCTGCCAATTCACTCGAGAAGAAGGACGCTAAACTCAGATAATGATGAAAAACATTGAGCTCATCTGTTGCGCCCTGCTACCGACACTTGAAAAAGTAGCTTTCAAGGTTTTATCGCTTTGGTGAATCACTTGAGCCCTTGTACAGTTTCGGAGCCATGGAGCTAGACAAATGAGCTACTATGCTCTCTTCAAAGGGCAACATTTTGGCGTCTGCGGGGAAGTATAGTTCAAGAGTATTTTGACCATGCATGGAAATTAACTCTGTTTAACTATAACTAACCTCTTGTAGTTGATATGTGAGGCCAAATTTTAGCATCCTTACATATTCATCATCTGTTTAAAACTTGCACATTTAAAACAATTTCTGAAACTGTTGTGCCATTTCTCACTGGTGATGAGTGTTTTTTGGCCCTATTTCAGTATGATAAAGAACAAAATCGACGTGATATCTTCGCCATTGACATCGTTGTACTCTTTCCGAGTTTTAAACAGATATGATTGTAGTAAGAAGTTCAACTAGAATACTAAGACTAGAGGTTGGCAAAGAGAACATGTCAATATACCAACAAATATATTGTTAGCATGAGAACTACACTAAACTTGATCCAATTAACAAGATCGCCTTCATTTTAAGAAAAAAGAGCGCATCGGTCAATAAGCTACTATTCCAAATCATTAGAGTTGGCAGATTTTTTTCTACTTTGAATGGAGAGTTGGCGGCAGTATTGGGAAGATAAAATTTTACCGGCTTTCCTCAAATTGAGAATTCCAAATCCATCTAAAAGAAACCCCCACAAGGGGAAAGTTCCCAAATTAGAGAGAAAACATTATAGTTTTGTATTCAGTTTCCTATAATTAAGTCCTCCTAATGGCTAATGTGACTATTTATAACCATTTAACAAAACCAAAACAATACTCACTAAAATAAACGACATACTAAAGAAATAATAACGGGCTAATAATAAAGTAAAACTAAAATATAAAAACGATTATTATGGCTAATTCTCTTGCATCAAATTTCAATGTCAATGTTATAAATTATACAAACAATTGTTTCCCTGCACTAAAATGGTACAAGGATGTAAATTGCTACTTGTTTCCCATCATCCTTCTCCGACTGGGAATTAAAAAAAAAAAAAAAAAGGAAAAGAGAACTAAGATAAAACTGGGATATCAGATTCTATTGAAAAACCAGACTGTCGTATAAACAAATTAATGCGAGTTATTCTCCCAGCCACGCTTTTGCGTGTTCGATCATTCAACATTTGACTAGGAGATTGATAATGCAGACGATCACTACCTGGACCTGTAATTTGTACAAGAGAAGAGAGCGCCCATTTTGTTAGAAGCTGAAATTTAAAGAGATTGGTTAACAAAGACTAATTCACTTTTAAATGTTTTCATATTTCAGCTGGCTGATCAAACAAAGAAAAAAAGGAAAGAAAATCATGCCATGCTATTAAGGAAAAACGAGCTCAATGATTCTTAATAAACAAGCTCATTATAATTCTTTGGTGTCTAAAAATCAGAATTTGAGTAGCTGCAACTAGTCTTCCAACAACGAAAGGGACATAAAAAAGGACAATCAAAACAACATGTTTTTTGGTCTATATGCTATGTGGAACGGCTAAAAACAGCTAATACTTAATTGCTATGTTTACTAGATTTTATAAACTTGTATTTGTGCCCTTGCTCTTTAAATGAGCCTGTGATGTCATCATTCCAAACCGGCATTTAACCTCGTGAAATGCTGTCATCATATGCTGACCTTTCTTTAACCTGGTGAGATTGTTGTCTAATTCAAGTACTTATCTAACTCGCTAACAATTTGAATATTTCTACCACTCTTGACTAGTTTTCAACTTATGCATAATCTAGGTTATTCTACCGCAAAAGAAAATTTCAATCTAGGTTCTGCATTAGTCTGTAAAACTTCAATTTAAGTGCTTTAGCATTGAATGTGTTAAGTGGAGTAAGTAATCTATCTTAAAATCTACATGTATAATGCAGATTGTTAAAAAGAAAAAAGCACATTAGAAAGATATCCACATAGCTTTAGCGAGGGCAGCGATCTGCAGTTTCCAAAATCAAATATTATTACCGAGAATAATATTATTATGCATTTTTTTTCCTTTTGCTGGAAATACTGTTATGTATTTGATAGTAGAGAAAATCAGCTTTTGTTCATGACATCTTCACCCAAACCACAGACCCATTATGTGATATATTTTTTGGCAGAAAAATACTTTTCTTCAAACTGATTTAGTAAAATCTATGAAAAACATGTATGTTAGATCTCTTTTCCAGCAATTTGCAGATTGTACGAGCCTCCAATTATAATAGATATATAGATACCAATTACTTGTTGTGTCACAATATAGGACAACAGTTTGCTGTTCTTTTGCTGTTGTACATGAAATGAAGATGCTAATTAGCTATTTCTTAGAGGTATATATAAAAGCATTTTCTAAAAAGGATAATAGTCAAATTGCAACATAAAAGATCAGGCTACTGACCTAGACTGTGTAACTGCATGAACTGGTTTTGAGGTTTTGGGATATTTAAGTGACATTTGAAAATCTGTTCTTTCAGAAAGATTATAAGCACATAATTTTAATAACATATGTGACTGCGAGTGTTAATAAATACCAACTTAAAAGTCTCTGCAATGGAATAACTTTGCTGTTACAGGAAGCAAATAATTTTTGAAGCCGAGACCGTACCATTATTTATGCATTTGGAAGGCCATTTTCCTTTTTCTCTTCATCCATGTTACAGGAGTTTGAACTGCAACCGCTGAATTTGAACTTCATGGCCCATCTTTTTTCACCGAGCATATTGATATCACCTTCACAATCATCTGTGTGAAGCTTATTATTTAAGCAATCCTCCGTTAGCTCAGATTTCTCAACATCAGTTGCCTCTTCAATTTCTTCAACCCTCTGCTCATGAGGCTTGCTCAAGATGCAATACAATCCATCCATCTTTAACCGATCCTCATATGTACAAGGCTTTGCCACGGATAAAATATCGACAACCAGTTTCTTCTTATGCTTTCCCTTATGCCTTCTTTTCTCAACCCTCAGCCTTTTGGTTGAATTCATAGTCTCATGATTGCACCAACGGTCACGAAGGAGGGATCCTGACATGTCAGTGGAAGGTTGATCTCCCGAAACTATGATATTAGAAGTAACGTCAGAATTGAGGGGGTTATCATTCTCTTCATGCTCACAGGTATTGCTGACAAGAGATATATGGGAATCTTCTTCGAATTCACCACAGATTTTGGCTACGTCTTCATCGGTTTTGATCAAATTGCATTCCTCTTTCAAAACAGTCCCCTCGTCTATGGTATTTTGATGAATTCTTTGGACAGAACTATTGACAAAATCTTTATTTTGTCGGGAACGATTTGAACACCAACGACCTCCTCTGATAGATTTGACAGCTACATGATGTTGTTCAAAGGGTGGCAAGGCATTATTTATACCATGATTTAGACACATCTGCAAGTACTTCTTTGGGAATGGCCAGTTGTGGAAGATATCTTTCTGACGACAAGCAAGAACATATTGTCTGCAATAAAAAAAAATAAAAAAAGCAAAAATTAAAACATTAGTAGACAGACCAGAGAATAGTAGTTTAGTTTAGCTCATAGTCTCGCACGTAAGAACCAATGTCTAAAAATCAAATTTAATCTATTCTTCAAAAATAAATAAATAATTCAACCTGAACACATTTGAATAAAAAAGTAAGCAATTCAAACATAAAATTAGAATCGTCAATTAAAATACAACGTCAAGCTTCAACTTCTACTCGGTTGAAAAATAATGTATGCTACTAAAAATCTCAAATTTCGAAACATAATTTTCAAAATTGATATATGAGGCGAGTAAATGGAAACAAAATCTACATCAGAAATCCATGAAAATATGCGGTGCAATATATATTACAATGTAGAAACAAGAACCAGGAAAAAAAAATCAGAACCATTTTATTTCTATAAACAGGAATTATTTACCTTATTGAGAAGGATTTGAAATCTGGTTGCTGCAGAGATTGCAAAACCTCAGGACGGTTTTGCTGCTGAGACATTATTGTGGAGCAGAAACAGCTCAACGTTTTGATAAATCCCAATCAATTGATTGCATAAATCTCACAATTCAGAAGGAAAAGAACAAACCCCACTATGAAAAATGCTCTCAAAGAATTTATGAAACACAAATAAGGCCAAAATCACCATGAAATCACTACCCATCGATCCAGTTCAAGAGGACGGAACCCATAAGAACAGTCAAAAAAATCCTTGCAAAAAGAGCCAAAGAATAAATGCGAAACTGGGTTGAATTCAAAATACAATTAACGTTTGAATAATGGGAAAATTTCGGGAGAGAAAGTGGTGAGTTGAGGAAAAAGGAAAGGCTCAAATAATCAAGGTAGGTTTATGAAGAAAATAATAGCTCGAGACCCCAAAAAAAAAAAAGGAAGAATATTTAGGAGAGCATAATGTGTTTGGGTGTTAGGAAAGTACGGAGCAGAATTTGTCATCTCGGAAAAGGAATCTCCATTGATGTGATTGAAAAAGAACAAAAAAGAAAAAGAGAGAAAGAAAGAAGTAGGGAAATTCTGTTGTTTTGCACGGAGACTAATAATATAACAGAACTAGTTTTTCTTGTACATGAATTTGAGTCGTGCGTGAGAAGAGGGATGGAATAGAGCCTCAAGAAAACAGTACAAAAAGATGAAAAAAGAAGTGACATGTACTCGTGGGGTTTGTTTTCGTTTTTCTTTTTATTTATTAATTTATTTATTTTTTCTGACTTTTGTTAGTTGCAGATTAGGTTATAGTGAGGGGTTTTTTTTTTCAAAAAATAAAAAAGCAGGGCAATTAATTATATAACTCTTTTTTATTCCCGTCACCAAAAGGAAAAAAATAGAGTAAAAAAATTTAGTTTACTCATAATTTTGGACCAACAAAAAGAAATGAAAAAGGGAAACTGGATCTGAAAGGTGCAACTTGATTTCTATTCTCCCCCACCCATTTTTAGTTGTATTATTGTTTGTTGCTTTTAGCAGAGTTATTGTTATTGATATTTTTTCAAGGAAAAAGCCGGCTATAAAAGTTGATTTGGGGCGTTTAAGGAGAAAAAATTACAATGAAGAACGGGTAAAGAGGAGTGAATATCTGTTCCTTTGAAGCAAAGTGGTTTAAAAATAAACAGAGCACTAATATCGTCTTAACCCAATATATCTTTTAAGTAAAAGATGATAAATGCATTTGATGTGAGCTCATGGAAAGATATAGAGCCTAAAAGAAGACTTAAACTACTTAAAAAAGAATTAAAGAAGCTAAATATGTCCTCAACTTCTTTCAAACAAAATGTTACCAAACCACAATCATTTACTTTAATCTGCTAAATTTGTCTTGTTACATCTTGGAAATTCGGCTATGGCTACTTTGTTTACCTTTTCTATACTTTTCGCTGCACTTCGAACTCAACTTCTGTTGGGAATTCTATCCTTTTGCTGCACAAATATTTCGTCTGTGTTAACAGTCCAAAAGACTAATTATCCGGGACGTCTGACTTGTCAGTCACTAGTAATCTGTTAGTCAAGTTCTACAGAACCAATGCTGCAATGAGGAAGGAATTACATCTTCAAGCTGATTTGTCGGCGAGACCGATAGTCGTACCTGCTTTAGCAGCTTCTCTCATTGAGTTTAAAGACCTACAAACATTTTGCTTCACACACGATGATTTCTATCAGATACAGTGTACGTGCTAGCTTGCTTGAAGCAAATTTATGAGCCTTGTTGGAATGAATGAATAAAAGAATTTGGTCATTTTGATGAGTTTCTTAATCTTGGTAACGAAGTCCTTCGTCTGCTTAAAATGGGACATAACTTCTCTGTTGTTCTTCATTTTTGGATAAACCTTTCATCTGGGATAATGCGGAAATTGGACAACTTTTACTTTCCTTAAATCACTTAAAAGAGCTTTAAATGTTATTGATGTCTGTGAAGATGTATAATATTCAAGCTATGCTTTTAAACTTTAATTAAGTTGAGTAAAGATAAGAAGTAGGTATGACTATCCATCGTTGAGAAGTTTCTTGCATCATGTAATATCAGTGTTCCTTTCCTTGGGTGGTTTTGATTGGAAATTCTGAGCTAAATTATAGACCAAAGAAAATGATTTTTACCGTGTTGATAATCGTAGCATGATTAATTGTTAAAAGGTTCCTCACTTTCTTACTTGGTGGTGTGTTAATCTTCTTTATTTAGTTAAATAGATGTTGCTAAGCTTCTTTTATGTTCTGATTCATTGGACATGCCTGCTGATTTGGTCATTGACCACGCCAGTTTTTATTTAAGGTATCAAGATGGGTGGCAGGCAGAACACCAACATATATATATATATATATATGTATATATAAGGTGAAGAGAAAACTAGTGTTACTATTGCTACTTAATGCTGTTATATTTTGCAAGGAATATCCAGCTATTAAAATTGGTTTCAGGATCTATGGGAGAATAATCAACAAAGAACAAGCGATAAACACGAGTAAGAAACCGTTCTTTGCTGGGAAAATGATCGTGAAAATGACTCAAATTAATCTAAGAAAGATTGCTATAAGACTTCTTGGTTCTTAATAACAGAGCTCTAGTGTTGTGCTAATCCAAAGTTAGGCTGAAACGGAAATATCAATGCCCCAACTAAACTTATCTCTCTATGTATATATCTGTATTTGTGTGTGCACGCGAACGTGTTTGAGGATGTTTTACATGCAGCAAAATGAACCACTGGTTTACGTGTGTGTGTTTAGTGACATTGAAAGGCTTTATTGAATACTCTGCTCTGTGTGCTAGAAATTACGTAAATCAACTGCACTTAAAAAATGGGCATGGAATTTGAAAACCAGCGTAGTATCAATTTTTAGCTCAACACTAATATAACTCGTGCCAAGTGGATCAAGGCGATTCTGTTCAAAATTTTTAACTACGAACTTCTAAATTTCGAATCTTCTTCAAACTGCAGTAATCTTGAACTTGTTCTATGGCAGTGCCTGAGTTTCCTTTATGTATGTTCAAATAAAATATCTTTGCCTTGTTTCTGGATTCGCAGCTGGACATTTATCTGGATCAAAATATGATCTTCCACTCTTTAAAAGACATCTTGATATTGTTGTTGTTTGATTTTTCATTTTTCACCTCAGGATCTGAATTCCTTCACGACTGGAATCTTAAAGGGCCCAAGAAATTTAGTTCTAGCTTTAGTTTAGAGTTGGCAGTTGTTCAACTGCAGTCGATCTCCTCCATTAAACCAAGTTTCTGCAGTTAACTATATTTCATTGTACCGTTTTCTTTTTTCTGTTTTTTTTTTTTCAAAGCACAACAGTAGTGAAGCTGCTAGACTTCTCATTAAATAAATTTCAGTTCAAATCTGAAACTCCTATAAAAATGTTCTCCTCCAAGGAAAATGTACAAACTCTTTAGTGCTTGAAGTAGAACTGCCAGGTTCGACAAAAGTCAGATGCATAAATATGACACAGATAGTCTAAACACAGAAGCGTGGATAACAAGATTTGGTCACTCTTTGACCCAATATCTCAGAGAGATTTCATTATCAAAGCTCTAAGGCTCCAAATTACAGACCAAGCCTAAGCCTAAGGATGGCAATTTTACTAACAAACTCATTAATCCGTAGAGACCTTTCTAAATGGGGCCAAGAAAACCTGATTTTAAATAGGTTAGGATTATAAATGGATTAAACACATTCTCACGGTGGGGACGGGTTTAAAGCCTCCTAATCCTATTCTCCATTTATCTACCCTACTTAATTTATTATATTTTTGAATTAACTATATTACATATAATATGCTATAATATATATAAATTTAAGTATAACGCTACATTGCATAATATCTATAAAAACTCAAAAAAATAATTTCCTTTTATTTTTAACTTAAAGTTTTGTGTATAGATGTGTTAATTAATCAATTAATTAATTAATTGTGAAAATAATTAATCGGGTAAACAGGGTGTCATTAATACCCTGAACCCATGACGGGGAAACTCACCCCATCCCCCGCCAATTTATGCGGGTTGATGGGGTGGGATGGGGATTACTTTTCTTTGCAGGGCAGGTTGGTGAGAAGAATACTCCGCCCCAAATCTATCTCATTGCCAACCCCAACCTGGCCTATTAAGGCTTTAGGCCACGTTTGGTGGATTGGATTTGATTGGATTGGATTAGATAGAATAGGATTATGTTGAACACTATCATATGTTTGGTGCATCATCGGACTAGACTAAATTAACAATAATTGTTTTTAAAATTAATTTCATTAAACTAATGATTAAATTTTGTAAATAAAAAGTAAACCCTATTCTAAGACTTTTTTATTAAAAAATCATAACAAAAAATTAAAAAAAAAACTTTAAATTAGATGATGACTCATGGACCCTTGTGCTTTTGCTTGGAACGGTTTAAGAGTGGAATGGAGAAGTAGGGTTTGTCACCATCACGAGGGAGAGGAGGAGCTTGGTCGCCATTGTAGGAAGCCAAGCTAGGTCATCGTGGTGGAGGAAATAGAGCTCGTAGTCTTGGGGGAAGCGAAGTTGGAACCTAGCGGGTTCTAGCTTTGGAACCTACTAGGTTATGCTCCGGCCACTAGTACAAAATGTGGATTCCACGACGGTTTATAATCGTCGTGGATTCCACGACGGTTTATAATCGTCGTGGAAAAATTTCACGACGGTCAAAAAACCGTCGTGGAAACCTCTGTCGTGGAATATGATCGACTTTTCACGACGGTTTTTTACCGTCGTGGAATAGATTAATTTGGCGGCGTGGGGGGGTGAACCGTAATTTTTCACGACGGTTTTGCACAAAAACCGTCGTGAAAATTTGGTATTTTCCAAAAAAAAAAATCTCCTGCAATTTCAATTTCCTACGAGATGGCCAGTCCCGTATGTTATCCATTACATCAAGGCCCTAATTACATACAATAATTGTTCTATAATCAAATATTAATTTGTATTTACAATATCTGTTTACACTTGAGCTATTTTGAGCACTTTGTTAATCTAGTATGACGTGTACCTATCTAAAAACCACAAACCTATTTACAAATTGTACCCATTCTAATCTAACTTCATGTATATCTGTATGTATATAAACTTCTTTTTTTCCTAAGGCTTGTATACCA